>JMFS01067791.1:0-33539 GCA_000699545.1 Podiceps cristatus | reverse complement strand
TCTGTCCTGGCTAAAACCAGGACACAGATCTATTTTGGAAAATCATGCTTCTGAAGCAGCAATTGGTTCTTGGTGTTTCTAATGTTTGTGCTCAGGAGGGTGCATGAGGCTGGGAGTGGGGTGGCCGTTCAGAAGACAGTCTTTGTGGGGTTTTGTTTGGTGGTTGTTTGGGGTTTTGTGTGGTGTTTTTTCTTTTAAAGAAAACAAAAAAATCCTTAAATTGTTGCTCAGTTACACAATTTTAACTATTTTCTTTTGGAAAAAATACTTAATGTCATGCAATACTGTAAGAGCAAACTGTAAGTTTGCATTTTACTCTTTGTAGCTGATTAGAAACCATAACTTATGTCGTGAATGGAGTGAACAGACTGTTATTCCTGTAGCTGTGGAGTACCTATAACTGTACCTCTCTAGAGTGAGGGGTTTCATGCAGTCGCGCATTGTCCTTTGAAAGCAGACAGAATACTACTTAGTTTCCAAATATGATGCAGATAATATAGATGAACTTGTTCTTGCTTTCAGCAAGCTGTCTTGGCCTCACCGTCTGTGGTTATTTTTATAATGGTAAAAGTATTGTATCACTTTATCTTCTTTCTAAATTGCAGAATCTGCCTGGTTGAAATGAAGTGAAGCAGAAGGCCATGCTTAAGGAATAAAGAAAGTCGTCTTTGTTTTTATGTTAACAAAACAGAAATAATTTGAATTAACACTTGAACTTGGACAATTATTATATGAATTAATAAGACGATTTTTTCCTTACCTTTTTCTCACCCTCTTCCTCAATGATGAGCACAGGTTTTCATCTCAGATTTAATGAAATGTTTTGGTATGGCTACTTACAGTAACAGCAAGGGGAATAAAGATTTTGATTCACAAAGCTGCCAGAAAAGACTGGAAATAAGGCATCTGTTCTAACAAGGGCTCTTGCCTAACTTCAGGGGAACAAGGTTCAACCTCTTCCTCTCCCATGGAGTGACTGTGGCTATCCAGTTTCCCAAGCATCCATGAATGCCTCTTGAGCCAGGAAATGGGATAAACTTGGGGTGGGATTACCCAAGTGCTCTGGGAAGATGGATTCTAACTGTTGCTCTGGTGGATGTTGCTGCTTTACAAGCACAGTGGTACAAAATGGGTCTGTCTAGGATGCGAAAAAAATGCAGCTCGGTGTAACGGTACACCCTGAAAAGTATTAGAGAAATTGTTTATATGGAGAAGTGACTACAGGGAAAACAACAGCTATTTAAAAAAAAAAAAAATGCTGAGCTTTAGATTTGGTATAATGTCAACTGTGACAGAGAGATACATGGGGTGTTTTTATGAAGGTTTGGGCTTTTGTTTAGAGTGCAGCCTTCTGACAAAGCAGGGTTGCAGCTGAAGGTGTGGCTGAAGTGTGTTTTGGAGCCCTTGACCTTCTCTGGGCAGTGCAGAATACCAACAAGAGGTAGGTGTAGGTAGGGAGTGAGTGGCAGGCCTCAGGACTGTTTCATCCTTACCAGGCTCCCCTTGAAACGCTGCTAGCTGTCTGCCTCTGGCGTTAATCACTTGTGGCTTGTTGTGAACACCCTATTCTGTGATAAAGGCCACAGGAGACTTTCCTCTGAGTCTTTTGGGCTACCTGACTGCTTCTTGCAAGAGGCAGCCAAGAGTGCTGTGAGCTTCAGACATCCCAGGACCTGTGAATTTCCTTGTGAAAGCAGTGCTGCTCATTGCTTCAACATCCCTATTCCGTACTGAACCACGACTCCCCAAGCAGCAGTGCTGACATTACTTTTAAATTGCATGGCGCTGCAGAGAGCCCAGGATGCAGCTGTGTTATGCATGGAGAGCAATGGCGGATGATGGTGTGGCCTCGATGTGTCCATCGAGGTACTGGTTGCCTTCATACAGGCAGGGGAGAGTGCTACCACCTTGCTTTTTTAAGTGTCCTTGCTGTGTTCTTGCTGTCCTCCCACTTGAATTTTGGAGAAAAATGTGCTAGTTGTCAGCCTTCAGAAAGACCAGGGATTTATCAACCATCTCGTGTTAGCACACGGTTCCTTTCTTTATCGTCTAGGACAGTTGCACATAGCTGTCTGCACCTGAGGTACAGTAAGCTGTCTGGTGTTTACTTGCTGCCAGAGTAGTGACAAGGGGGAAAAGAGAGTTCTATAAATATGTGAACAACTCTCTTTGAGCATGTGAAGAGCTATATTTAACACTACTGAAATCTGTTCCACTTCTTCAGTAGCTGTATGAACTGTTAATTCAGTGTGTTTGATGTTCATCAAGTTTTACTCTCCTCTGGAAGATGAACTTGTTTGTGTTTTTTTTTTTTTTTTTCTTCCCATTGAAAGGCTGAGCTGCTGTGATTGAGTTGGCTTTTACTCTAAAACACATCACAAGGAGAGGAAATATATTTTGTTGTAGGCAGGATTTCTGTTTTGCCTTAGAAGTACAGAAGTAACCATGCTTGCTGAAAAAGACTTGTCAACAAATCCAAGCAGAAAAATTTTGATAAATCTACTTCATCTTAGGGTTGCTGTAGTCAAGAGCATCACTGTGAATTAAATGCTTCTGAACATATTTTATGCTTTGTTTAAAGATGGGGAGGGATCTTTATTGGGAGGGAGGGAGATGGGGGATGGATACCACACCCAAAACCAAACCAAAACAACCATCAAACCACCCCCTCCAAGCAAAACAAAAAATGAAATGCCAAGACACACATTCTAAAAGGAACACCAGGTGTATATTCTCTCCCTGTTGGCACTTTGCAGGGAAATGTGCCATAGGGTAAGATACTACCTCGAAGAGGTGGAGCCACAGTTATGTCATGGTTATGCAGCAAAAATATCCAAAACTAACTTGCAAGGGGAGACCTTGATTCTGGAGTTTTGTCTTGATGTGATGGAATTTATATTTTCCAGCACTAGAAATGTTTTTGTTTTCCAACTAATGTTTGGTTGTTGGTTGTTAGTGCATAAAAGTGTTCTTCATAAATACTAGGTACAGAGAAGCTGAAAGATTTAGTTATTTGATCCCTTAACAAATGATTTAACGTGACAAAGTTTACCAAGTTGCACTGCTTCCCCCTGCTGGAAACGGCTCTCTTCTTCTTGATGTCTTGGAGCACTTTCTTACTTGCAGAAGCTTGTGGATTTACTGGTGAGTTGTTGGGATTTAAGCAGAGACAGAAGTCCTTTCTGTCTTAGCAGCTGGGTTTTTTTCCATTTTCGCATTGAAACTTTCCTATGAGAAACATGATGTTGGTACTTAAAGCTTTTTTAAAGTTCTGTACAATGTCATTGAAGGTGCAGCTCACTTTGTAATGAAGGCTCTTAAGAGCAGTGGTTTAGTTCAAACACCACCTCCTGAACCTGGAATCTAACTCACTTCAAAATAAAGTTAAGGATGATTTATAAACTTAGTACAACTCGGGAAGGGTAAATGTGTTGAGCTTACACAGTAAGCGGGCTGATTTTCACGTGATTCTGTTCACAGGTGTGGTGGCTGTACTCTTCTGTGGAATTACCCAGGCGCATTATACATACAATAATTTGTCAGTTGAATCAAGAAGTCGCACTAAGCAGGCAAGACTGTCTTTCACCTCTTATACACTGTATTGCTGTAGTAGTCCACATACTGTTGTTCTTGTAAAGCATCTGTGTTGCTTGGCTTTTAACATGTGACTCTTTCCTCCCTAGCTTTTTGAGGTATTACACTTCCTGGCTGAGAACTTCATATTTTCTTATATGGGTTTGGCACTGTTTACTTTCCAGAAACACATATTCAGCCCAGTTTTCATCATTGGAGCTTTTGTATCCTTTTTTGTTTGGTGTGAAGTTTCTTTATTATCTTGTGCCTGAAAACTTGTCATGTCTATTGGCTTTACGAAATAGAGATTGGTGACTGACCTGAGTTTCCCTGATGTCTTGAAGGCACAAGAATTTAAGAATAGTCTTTTTTTTTACCCTGACATCAAAGCCCTAAGCCGTCTGTGCCACCCAGTTGTTGGTTCTTTAACTGAGCAAGTGCTAGAGATCATATAATTTCAATAGATAAAAAAAATGACTATGCTTTACTGGGTGGCTTGGCTATTGACAGCAGCAGTGCTTGTGTTGCTCTTGTATTTGACCTTTGAGAGCTTAGAAAGGGATTACTTTTTCTCTTCACTTCCAACGGTCCCTTGAAGAAAACAAGCAAACTTCAAGTAAATAAAGAGGACTGTGGCTGAACAGATTATCTTTGAGCAATGCCCCAAAGGTAGGGGTCAGGGTCTCGGGTGATGGGAGGAGGAAGGAGCTGAGCTGTGGGTGCAGGCTGTGACATAAAGGGTACACACTGCTGGAAGGTGCTGGTGTTGGAGGTGGGTACCCAGTTCCCATCCTACTTGGTACCTGGCTCTTAAATTCCCCAGAACTGAGCACTTTTGTAGTAGTCACACTCGTGTAAGCTGGGAATCACTAGATTCCTCTCTGCACCCTGCTCCTCTTGAAATAGCTTATATACCTATCTCTTCACTATATTCCTGGCTGCTTGAAAATTCAGAGCAATTAAGTGTGTGTGAAGCAATGGGAACTAGTCTACCAGTCTTGATTTCTCTCTGCCTGTTGCACATGTAGGGCTATTGGCAATAGACATAACCCAGTGAAAGAACATACAAAGATAGCCTAATCCAGAACGTACTTATTTTCTGTCCTTCTTTCTACTGTGTTCTCTAATCTCTGTACTGCTTCTAGGGATTTATCACATTTGTCTTTATTTTCCTTTGGCCATTTACTTTTTTCTGAAACAATAATATATTTTCTCCTGAGTCTCCTCACGTCCATTCTTCTGACCTAAAAAATGCTCCAGAGCCCTGCAGCCATTGGATAAAGACACAAACAAAATAGTTGCATCTGGTATACTAAGTATTGTACTTTTTCATCTTTGCTGTGGCCTTTTGTCCTCTCTCAGGCTGCACTATCTGTCCTGGGTTTGTTTTGGTATTTAGTTTTGTTCCTTTCTCTTCCTACCCGCCTACCTTTTAAGTTTTTCACATCTTTTTCTACCACTGCACTTAACCTCTGTTGCCTCTTTAGTGTTTTTCTACCTTTATGAGGAGGGCAGCTAGTGCTAGTACCCACGTTTTGCCCCAACAGCTACTGTCCCCATTGAGCTAACACCATGCAGAGGTGAAATGTAGAAGCATCATGAGCTGTTGAAAGAGAGAGGTTAGACTTCAAAGGCAGAACTAAAGCCTTGAGGGTCTTTGACAAAAACCTAACCATTGTTCCTATGTACACTGGTCATGATGGCTTCTGATGTCTGATTTCTGCAGTCCTCAAAAGGACTGCTATAAAAGGTGTTTGGAATAATTACATGAAGCTTTTTGTACAAAATAATAATCAAAGTCTTATCTTCCTAGAGACATAATTTCCTGCAGACAGTATTGCTTTACTTTAACTATAATAAGAATCCAGTGGTGTCTAGAGCTCTTACATGGTTTTGTTTCTCTTCCATAAGAGAGCTGTTTGATTCCTCTAATGCTGTTATCCCAGCAGTGAATGACCAGTGTTTGGGCTTCTGGTTGTGTTGGTGTTTTATAGGATTTTAGCACATCGCTCTCATTTGTCCCAAAGTGTTCCTTAGATGGTTGTTCTTCACTGGAACCACTGGATGTTTTAGACCACAGTAAGGGAGGGAAGGAGCTTACCACCTACCATCATGAATTTCTGCAATACTCTTGCTGCTCCTTTTGAATGTCATTCTAGTGCTGATAAGTGGGTTTTGGATTTATCACTTTAGTAAATCTGTATTCTTAAGTGTTTGGCCAGCCAGTCAGAGATTTTGCCTCTGCAGGAACCATAATGGAGCAGCCACTTGCTGGTCTTATGATGGCTTCCTTTCTGTACGTAGGACTGCATTTCTGTTCATCTGAAACACATAATTGAATGGTAGCGGTAGTAGTTGTTTAAAGTATGATATTTTTTTTTTTAGTAAAGTCTTCATTTTTACACCTTGTAATTTTAATACTAGGTATAATTTAACTGCATAAAAAAACCCAAACTTGGTTATATTAGTTAAAATTTCTGCTTTGTGCAATGAGTTCTGTATGCAGATAATGATGAAAGTCTGCTTTATATAGACAGATAACAAGAACACTTGATATCATGATGTAAACCTCTCACTAAAAGAGAAGCTTCCTGTAGAGAAATCCTTAACCCTCAGCTGTGAACAGGTTGCAATCTTTTTGGGCAGAGCTGCACATATCTACCCTCTCTCCTTCTTGTTGAATCTGGGCAGAAGGCATAAGATCAGCTGGAACTTTCAGCACATGATGATGTTTTCAGGTAAAAGCAAAAATGTTTGGTAAAGCAAAAAATCTTATTTTTAACTCCTAAGAAATTTATAGTACTACCTTCTGCTTTTATAATCCACATGCATGCTTCCTGAATGGAGGACTTAATGGTTGTTGCAGCATGCCCTCATGTATCTTTCAGCCTTTACAGAAAGTGTGTCAAAAGTCTGGGAAGACTGACATCTTGAAATGCCAGCTGCAGGCAGCAAGCAGTCATCTTATGTTGGGAATAGAGTATTTTTATTTGAAGTGCATCTGAAGGGGATGTGGGAATTGGGATGTATCTCATCTCAGCTAGAACTAACTTTCTGGAAGATATAAACATTGTACAGAAAGAGGTATCTGCTGAGAAAATTGAGGCGTATTTATGGATGCCCTCTCCCACTTAGTTGGAGAAGGCAAGGTATTTGACTTAAACTCCTTTATGATTTCTGTCACACAGGTTAACTGTTTCAGTTTGTCATTTAAAGCAAATCGTGGAGTGTGTGTATAAACGTTTGCATCCTCAAGAAGTGCCAGCGATGCCTCTTTACATAAGAGGATGTAAAGAAGAGGGAGACAAGCTATTTTCTGTGGTGTCCAGTGACAGGACCAGCAGCAATGGGCACAAACTGAAACACAGGAGCTTCCCTCTGAACACTTTTACTCTGTCAAAGCACTGGCACAGGCTGCCCAGAGAGGTTGTTACATCTCCATCCTTGGAGATATTCAAGTCATCTGGATGTGGTCCTGGACAACCTACTCCAGGAGGCCCTACTTGATCTGGGGAGTTGGACCAGATGCCCTCCAGAGGTCCCATCCAACCTTAACCATCCTGTGATTCCCCTACTATAGAAGCCTGCAGATGGCCAAATGCTATGGCTTGCCCTTGCTAGTGGAGTTTCGTAATTGAGGGAAAGGGATGGGGCGGGGTGTGTTATATTCTGCCTGTGAGCGTGTTATTAACCAGCATATTTTTAATAACAATTTCATATCAAGAACTCATGCTTCGGTTATGGAATCAACTGGAAAAGTGCATTTTGACTTGGATTCAGGGAGCTGCTTCTTTTCCATAATATATTTTGCTGCTCTCCACAACTTGTTTATATCTGCATTGTTTTTCCTGTTAGTTTCTGGAAATATTTCCACCTTTTTCTTAGCACTGGTGGATTCTATAAGCTACAGAAAATCACCAGGGGAAATTATGTCCTAAATCACCACAGGGTATAATTTCTTAGGGAAATTGATGGAATTAAAACTCACCAGAATCCAGTGCTTTCTGCCTGTCACTTTGTGCCTGTGTGGTGAGGAGGGTGCAAGGAAAGATGCTATGTTATGAATAGGCACAGCTACACATCTGAAGCTCTGCTATTTCATTCTTTCGCACAGGTCTCAGGGGAGCCATGGCATTTGCTCTGGCTATACGAGATACTGCTACCTACTCACATCAAATGATGTTCTCAACAACCCTCCTCATCGTCTTTTTCACCGTGTGGATTGTCGGTGGAGGTACAACTCCCATGCTGTCATGGCTGAACATCAGGTTAGTATGCAACTGTATGCTGGTGAAACATAACTTTTCAAATGACAGCTGTAATAATTGGGAGTAGCCCTACAGAACTTGTTCGATGCTTGCTAGAGGTGCTCTAGGTATTTAGAACATTATGTTTTATAGAGGAAGGTGCTAGTGGAGGCTGGTAAATAAAATGTACTGATGCTGTTAGGATTTAGCCTAAAGCTCTCTGATGTTCTGGAAGTAGGTAGCTAGGTCCTTGTCAGCCCAGTAGGGTATGGAATAGTGTTGCCCAATACAGGAGCCTCTATATTGAAAATAAATAATTAGCCTATCTAGGCCTATATCAGCTTCTCTTCCTATTATACTAAGACATTTCCCGGTCATCTCACTCTTGGTAATGGCCCTGTTCTGTTTTTCAAGTTAAATGGAGTCTTTAGTGAGTGGTGCTAAACTGAATGCACTTTAAACATCTATCCAAACCAACCTGACTTTACCTAAACAACTGGGATAAATGGGATCCTGCTGGATGTGTTTCTTCCTGTTTTGAGAAGACCTATGAAAATGGGTAAGCAGCATGATTATAGCCATTTGTCTGGAAATCCTGGCCAGTACTTGGTACTTGAGGGCCACAAGTATGTTCATGTTAGGATACCTAACAGAAGTGCTAGAGAATAGTGAATCAGTCATTGTTAAAGACCACGTATGTTATAATTCTGTGAAACTGTTGGCAGTTGGGGGCAGGCAAAGGTAAAGACAGTGGAATTAAAACAATGCACGCTTTACAAACCTTCAGTGCATTTTTCATATGTAAATTACTTGTGCTCTTTTTGTCTTGCTTTCTAATTGTGCTAACCAGAATTTGTCTCCCATTGTCTTGGGACAGGATAGGAAAAAACAATCTTGGATAAAACCAGTTTCAGTCTTTAGAAGAACTGATCATTCTTAGGGACCATTGCTGCTTTTGGAAAACTTAAGTGAACTACTTGTGGCAATAGGTAGCAGGTACTTTCTGGGTTGGAAAAAAAAAAAAATGGATAGGACTCCCAAAAATGTTTGTGAACCCTTCTCATTGAAGGGAACACTCTTCCAGACCGAGACAGGCATTACAGCACTGATTTACAGTATCTTAGATTTGTCTAACAGCACACACTGGGAAATTAGTTTCCTTTTTTGATGCCTAACAAACCCACTTCTGTCTTCTAAAGCTGCCTTTACGTGCATGTTCAAAATGTTTGGCTAGCTCACAAGAAAGAGGCATCACTTCCATGTAGTCAGGCTCTCTGAAGGTCATGTTGCTAAGAACATGTTATGCAACACCTAGTGCGAAGTCAACGGCAAAAACCAGTTCCAGTGCAGTTGTGTCATTAATGATCGTGAGATACCACATCATTATGATATTTCTAAGCCCAGCCTGACTGGTTCCTGTTCCTATGCGAAATCTATGTAGTGCCTTTAGCAAGATACCTGGAATAGGTACTGTGTGCATCTTTCCGTTAGGCGCCTCTGGCAACAGCACATTCTTGTCTGATGGTGGCATATAAGGAACAACTGTACTAATACGCTTTGGCAAGCAGAGCAGGCCTGGTGTCTACATGACCAGCAGCATGCACAGCCTGTCCGAGGTGTGGGTACCAGGGAGCAGGAGGCGAGTTCTGGCCCGCAGCATGCGGGTAAGGACACTTCTTGCAGCATTCTTGCAATGGCTGAGCAAAGCCTGCCAGGATCTGCCTGCAGCCTCTGCATGGCCAATGCCAGGGTACCCCTTGTCTGCCCCCTGCGAGCGGATTCCAAAGCATCTCCTGAAGCGTGGCTGCAGCCAGGTCAACAAAACTGACTCCAGCAGCTCACACTGTTGGTGCTGGCACCCTGAGCCTTCTGCCCTGCTGCCTGCACCTCTTCTGTTGAGGGAGCATAGCTGGGTGTTCCCTTCAGACCTTGTCATCCAGCAAGGGACAGGATGCACTGCTGAACGACTAAGCAAAGAGGAGTTGTGTTCCATCTGCTTGTATGAGAAAGTGGCTTCTGCGCACCGTCAGCCATGACCTCTGCCACAGGGCTCCCTTCAGTTGTCAGCAGTAGGACAGGACTGAATTCTAGCATGAATTCTAGCTCCTGGCCAACTGGAAACTAGTTAGTTCTGAGGTAGTAGCTGCCATTCACCCTAGGAAGAAGTTTGTGGAAGCATCCAACCATATGCACTTATTCCTTTAACAGGACTAACCTGGCTCAGTAATGAGACTCCACGAGCCTGGCTGAGTTGCTACTGAAGGGCTAACACCGTATCCATTCCAGGCTTGACCGTTGCATGGGCTGTACTTGCAAAAATCATTAGTGTGGCCAACAGGCAGAACAGCTGGAAAGGCTATGATACCATTCCTAGAGGAGCAGCTGCCAAAAGACAGTTCGCCAAACCATGGCTTTGAGTGTTTAGCTGTAGCTTTTTTGGGGGGAAATTTACCCACCCTTGCTAGTAAGCAGTAATTTTAACTGTCATTTGTTTGGCACGTTGACAGGAAATAAATGGTTAACTTCCCTATTAAGGGAAGGATATAATGTAAACAAGGGAACTCTACATAGGAAGTCTTCTGGAGAAGTGCATGGGCCTTGCTAGCCTCTGCTGTCTAAGGGGGGAGGCTGCCCGGTTTGGGACCACATGAAAGAGCTTTGTGCCAGGAGGTGGCAGCCGTGTGCAGCTGGGTGAGCATTAAGAACCTGGTGCTGGTAAAATGCCCTCTGTGATGGAGCCCTTTGCTGGGAAGCAAGAAGTCCTTTCTGACCTTACAGATTTAAGAAAGGAATAAATTAGCTTCCAGATGAATTTTTGAAATATGCTGCTTTTCTCTTTTCCATCTCATTCTACCCAGTGGAAGAAATGGGAGGAGATGCAGATGAGATGCTGTCCCGTGCCTTGCCTGGCAGCACAGTGTATAGCACTGAGGTGGTGTGGTAGGGAACGTGTCCCTGGGGTGGCTTTGGATGCTTTCTGACCCCTGGCAATTCCTCATTGGGCTAGATTGCAAGAGACTGGAAATCGGTAGTGCTGCCATGCAGGATTACTTAGCCAAGAAGAGGATAAAAGATAAAAGGTGGCTTGCTTCCTAGATTAAGTGAATGAAGTGGCACAGGAAACTACTGCCACTTGTGTGCTGGACTTAAATGTCAGGATTTGTGCGGACTCTTAAAAGTCCAGCTCTGATGTGAAGTTCACAACAATTGTGTCCTGGATGACTTTCCACCGTCCCTTCCATGAAGGCTAAAGCCAGTCAGCCATTACAAAGTCCTCCTGACGTAGCTGCCCTTGCTGCAGTGTGGTGGTGAGGAGAAAAGGCCTTGCTTTAAGGAAGAGCTGACCAGGCTGGCTGACCCTTTGGGCTGGTTCAGTTTGCCTGGTTGCTGTGCAGCAGAGGCCTTACTGTAATCTTGCGGGTACTGGTCTGCTCGTCAGTGGGGTTTCTGGGTAGCCCCTTTGATACTACCTGCAGGCTGCAGTGGGCTGAGCCGAGGAACTGCAGGTGCATGTCTGTTGGATTGGGTAAGTCAGGAGAGCTAAGACAGATGTCAACACCAAGGGGTCTGTCTTAAGGCTGTGGCTGCACAATTGCAGTGGAACAGTAGTGCCAGAGAGCTGACTCCAGCTGAGACTTTCAGCCTGGCTTGACACCACTATGTTCGTGGGAGGCAGCTGTGTGCATGCGTGGGGCAATGCCTACACAAGGATCCAGAGTTGCTTTGCTGGGGCTCAAAGGCAGAGGCACATGTCTCTGGCCACACCATTAATTGCTTGGCCATTGGGATGCATGTCTTGTTCTTTACTTCTGGTGGTCCTGTCTTTCCCATGATGTGAAATATATTAAAAGTAGGTCAAGGAGAGAGAGGCTAACGTGAAAATTAAGTTTTAGTAAACAGCTGTATAAGGAGGAAAATAGGAAAAAAATGCCCCCTGCCTCACCTTGTTCTGTTCTGAATGTCTCGAGTAATCAGAAGAGCAGGTGTATTTCCAGGTAGGGTATGTCACCAGTGTACCAGGGTCCAGTGATCAGGCTTAAATGTACAGCTAAGCAGAGAGCCTATGGTTTGTAGCAGGGACTTAACTTCAGTTTGTTGCTTAACTGGTTGGGAAAGTGAGGTCATGACAGCAAAATCTGAGTAAAACATAATGGGATCTTTAGATGCTTTTGATTTCTGCCACTTGACGTTGAGCAACTTAAAAATTAACACCAGAAATGAATTAAAGCCATGATGTCATGTGTTTGAATTTCTTGGTTGTCTAACAGAGACATTCAAGCATGTGAGTGGTAAACAGTTATGCTTTTCAAGCAGTACACTTTACTTTTCTTAGAATCTAAAGCATGACTTGGATTTTAAAAATACAGTATCATCCTTTCTCATCATCCTTTGAGACTAAAACAAAGGAACAATTTCCTGCCTGAAGTTATAACAATTTTAGCAAACTCGAGAGTCCTGTAAATCAAAACTGCTGGCAAAGTTCCTCTCTTCAGAAAAGTAGCTGACTTTATTTATCTGTCATGGAGGAAAAAAAGGAACTCCTAGCATTTGTATTGCAAAATGTTTTTTCTATTTTTCACTAGAGATCATTGACCTGGTTCTTTTAATAGTGAATGAAGCAACACACAGATTAGTGCTGCCTTCTCCTTCATAAACTGCTTCAAATGAGGAAGCTTGTGTTTATTTTAATGAAGTAATTTCAGTTATACTTAGCAATCTCTTTCTAAATCTTAAATGTGAGCATTATGGTTTTAAATTTAAAATATTTTAGGTATCTGTCTACCAGAAAAGTTAAAGGTTGCACAGACAGTGTCAACTTAGATATTCACTGCCTTGTGTCTGACTTTGCAAATGTAATCTTTTTAACAGCTTTTTATCTAGTAGGTTATTTATTTTTTTTTTTTAATCTTTAAATGAGCAAATTGAACAAGAAATCCAGAAACACTAAGTCTCACATAGCTGTTAGTGTAAACTATTTGCTTATCTGTGATGGTGGTAAAACTGACAGCTTGGTGGCAGCCTCGGGTTATACTCTAGTATCTCACCCAGGGTGGTCAAACAATAAAAAATGCATTTCTTAAATACCCTGCATCAGGAGGCGAGTGCTGGATGCTGGGAGCCAGCCTTGCATTATGTTCAGGAGTGGGGTGGGGAATGTCTGGTAAGAGGCCACATCCTTCTGTTTTGCAGCCCATTTCCATTATTCTACAACTTACATCCTCCACTTGTTTTTTTTTCCTTTCTTAAACTTGCCTTCTAGCTGTCCTTGAAGGGCAGATGCGCACAGATGCAAGCAGTGCTGTCCTTTGCCCTCTGTGGGCTTTTTCCTTTCACCATATCTTTCTGCACTGTTTTCTCCAGTCGTCTTTCCCTGTCTAGTTTTTCCCATCTTCCTTTTTTCCCAGTCTCTACTTTCTCATCATCAGTCTTAAGCCCCTCTTAAAGGAGGTGCAGTGCAGCCTCTGAACCTCCAGCCTCACTGGACCGGCCCTCTGGGTTTTTCCTGTGGTAGGAAAGAGATTGCTTCCTCTTTTGGATGTCTGGAAGTAAGCATGGAAGATGCCTATTTATCTCTGTTCTTGTGCTCTGTAGCACAGCAATTCACACCAGAGAGGAAAAAATATGGAGAAGGCCCAGACCCTGTAGGAGCTGGGTTGAGATATATCTAGAGCCCATGGGTGATAAGGGTTTAACTGCCAAGCTCTAGCAAGCCTTAGCAGGTAGTTTCAGGAGTCATTCTTTTGGTTAGGTCAAGTAAAGGAATACCCAAAGGCACCCTAAAACCGATCTGAAACAACTTTTCCAAGTCCCAGAGGCTTTTTTAGTGATTGGCTTTTATTTATTTATTTTAAAAAACATAGTGGTGGGAATTATCTTCTTCCCCAGCCATCTTCTGAGAAACTCTTCTAAAATAGCTAAAATTGTCTAAAAATGCTGCAGTCATTATAGGCATCTGGGAAAACTTCAGTATATTAACTTGGCAAAGATACAGCAAAGAGAAGGAAGTTGTAGAAGGAAAGCTATTGAGCAGTTTTTATTTTATTGATGCCTATGCTGCAATGCTGTCCCATTGTTAGCAATGTGCTCAGACCTGGAGTGTATGTTGGTAGAGCAGAAGAGCTATTAAACCACAAATCTAAACCAAATCTATCCCAAGTCTGGTATTTGCCTCGGCCTTCAAGGATTAGATAAGTGCATGCTCTTCATAGCCTTAAATATGGCCACCTTCTATGGTGTTAAATATTTGGTTTGTCATGATGTGAGCCTGCAATCAGGATGTGTGCACCTGCTCTTTGTAAAGTGAGGCCTCTGTGCATTTCTGATCATCTGGGCTTTTATTTCATGTAAGCAATATATAGTTCATGCAGCACGCCTTCATGGAAAAACAGGGAAAAAAACCCACAAGCTGCCAAGGAATTTACATAGAAAGTATTAGAAACCAAACATGCTTTCACTTGTATTTTTTTTAAGTACAACTGAAAAAGGCACAACAAGGAGTAAAATCTCCAGTCAGAGCAGAATGTGCTTTATTATGTTTAAAAATTTAGTCAATTGTTAGTTAAACCGAGTGATTTAGTATGTATTGCCAGATGTATTGGACTGCTCTGAAACCAGGCTCTATTGATGGCTCTGTCATGGCTTTCTCTAATGACTTTTCCTCTTTTAGACCATGTGGTAGGAATTGTCTTAGATTGGTTCTGTCTCTGTAGCAGTTCTCAAGAGCTATTGAATCTAATTTTCTGGGGGAAGTAGCCTGTCATGAATGCAGGTATTTTACCAGCCTGAACTGAAGGAATGAAGACTATTACTGGACACTTCAATCATAAAGTGCTGCTGTTGTTAATTTTTATTATTTTTGTCACTTTGTCATTGTTCTGCCATTCCTGGTCTTGTGTGCTTTGTCTCTTTTTGATTGGGTAGTGGTTTTTGTTGATTTATTTTGTTTTGCTAGGGAGCTCTGTAAAGCTACCATCTCATGAGCATTTTGTTACTCACATTGCATTCTTGTACTGTACCAGAGTTGGTGACCATGTTCCATCGGTGGAAGAGATGAGTGAAAGCCGCTGGCTGTATTTCAGGTGATACTGTGATTTCCTTTATACCAAATTAACCTGGTGCTTGGCTTTCTTCATCTTTGTAACACCAAGTGTATGCTCTTTTTCTGTACTATGGCATGCTGCTGCTGCTTCTCCTCTTCTGCAGAGTGCCGTAGATGTTCCTCAATTCTGAGCCTATTCTCTTCTGAGCCGGGAGAGTATGGATCATACATCATGTCTTTAACCCCAAACAAACAAAAACCACAACAACAAAAAAAACCCCAAAACAAAAAAACACACACACACACACACACAAAAAAAAACCCCACACCAAAAAAAAACCCCACAAAATGCCATATCCTTGAACTCTTGTGTATGGGTAATTAATGAAGCAAATGTAGTGTCTCTGGCCTGGGAAGACATGAAAGCTGATAAATCATGGCTGCGATCCTATGATCCCTAATCACACAGGTGGTATTAAGTATTCCTTGGAGCTACTTCATACAACTGTTCAGGTTGGAAGGGACTTCATAGATGATTTAGCCCACCTTCTTTGGGTACATATTAAAAACAGAGTCATCACATTGCTTTCTAGGAAGATGTTAATAAGAGTGGAGATAAACCAGAATCCTAGTCTTCTCCAGTTGATGGTTTCTAGAACCAGCACATAGATAGAGAAGTGGCAGGGGTGGGGAGGGGTGTGTGTGTGTGAATCTAACTGGTAGCTATAGGAGAGTGTGTATTTCTATGCATGTGCATGTATTTATATATAAATATATACAGAATATTTATATAAAGAAAACTCTTTGGCGTGGAGCAATGGTAAGTTTTTCACGTATTCTGTCACACTTGAAGGTTCCCAGCCAACTACTAAATTTGTCAGAGATACAGTGCGTTAGCTTGTACAGAGAATTTGAGAACTATTATCTATTAGTCAGTCCTGTCTGTTGCCACTCTAATTACATATGTTAGAATGTAATAAAACTTGGTATTTTGGTAACTTGTCATCTATGTGTTGCAAGGCCTTGGAAGGGTGTTTGATCAGAAGAAACGGTTCCACCCATTTTAAAATGACATAGTGGAGAACTTGAAATAGTTCTCTCTACTTTTTTTACTATTCCTTTCCATACATTTAGTTTCTACTTTGCATTCCACATTTCAAGCATCAACCATTTTCTACCACACTGCTTAAATTACTGAATTATACATAGGCTTAGCATTTGAGGGATCAAATCTGAATAACTGCTCTCAGTTACTGATGGGATGCTGGAGTTCTAGCTGTAGAATAGAGACCAAGAAGGTCAGGAATCAGTTAAGAGCAGAAACACTGTGCTTTCGGTGTTAGGAGCTCAGTGGTAGTCCCTTTCCTATTACAGAGTTTCTAAAGCGTGAAAAGCCTTTTTATGCCTTAAAAACAAAAAAAAAAATATTTTAATTAGGGAGGAGTGAAGAAATATACTTAAATTGGATTTTTACTGTAGCATACTCTCCAGATTCCAGTAAACTTCCCAAGGGAAGAAAAAAAAAATGGCTGAACTTTATGTACTAGTAACTGTCTGTACTGAACTATGAAGGTATCTATCAAATACTGAATTGATGGCAGTCGAGGAAATAGATGTTTTTTCACCAGTCTGGGGATATGTATGTGTTGTTACAGCTGAAAGACTGATCATATTCTTCATCTGACATCTGCTTTTAGGAGTTACGTATTTGAACTGCTACTGTACACTCTTGGGAAATCCACCCATAACTGCTGCAATGGGCTTTCAGAAAGGGTGGAGGGGAAAACAAAGATGCTTGCTGGCATCTGCACTGCCCTGGCCTTGGCTGTCCTGCAGCCGACGTGTCCCCTAGTCCTCATCACCCAGTCTGTGCCTCTTCAGCAAAATGCCATTTTCATGTAGAGCTTGAGTCCCTAGCAAAGCCACCCTCTTGCGCCCCTGATCTCTGCAAGGGGATCTGCATAAAGCAATCCAGTAACAATTCTTAATTTAAAGACTGGTTTAAATAAATGAGAACTGATATGCCTTTACAGCACATTTAAATTACTGGAAGCTTTTTAAAGGTACTTAAAGATGTGAGATGGATTTTTTTTTTCTATTAACCACCAGAAAAAAGAAATGCATCAGCTTTACTTGTACTTTTAATTATTCAAGTAGTTAAGTAAAGATGAAGTAACTAAATGTTTTTTCTGCTTCTCTTCACTGTAAAGGAGGTTGGGAGAGACTTGACTGTTTTTTGGTATTGTTTTGTTTAGGGTGATAACGCTGAGACTTTCTTAGAAATTTGGCAGCAGGGCCTGCAAAAACATGATGCTTATTGTGAGACCAGGGTGTATATACCTTGAAACTTAAACAGGCAGACTTGCTACAAAAAAGCACAACCTTGTAAGTGAAGTAAAAGCTGAGACATTCCAAATTGTTTGGCTTTCTTAGGTACTGTGAAGTGACTGGGTAGCCCATTGAGTTAAAACTATTTAGGAAATGCAAGCTATGTTCATCTTCTGGAAGGAGATTTTTCAGCTCCCGGTTCACATTGCCAGCTGCGCAGCTAACACAAGCATGGTTGCTGCGTGTAGTGCGTTGAACCTTCCAATGTGAAGCTGGAGTTTGGAAAGCCACAGATCTCTTATTTTTATGTGTATTTATAAAGGAATGTGCAATCTTACATATATTGCCATACTGAGTGGGCTTGCTGATGTTACTTGTCAGCTTTCTGCCTGAGGCTTCATTAGGTAACTCGCTTGTCTGCAGAAACCCTTTCTTATCGTGTCTTCACTGCTTAGTGATAGCCTCAGCAGTAACCTCTAAGCCCTTGTAACCTTTTGGAGCTCTTGTGTGTGGCGTTTTATTTTAGTGTGTGTTACAATCCAGTACCCAGTCTGTCTGTCAGCGTTCCCCTAAACTGGTGATGCTTTTTAGTCTTGAGGACAATGAATTCCCAGGCCAAATGTGCCTAAGGGTTGAGATCACTTTGTACGTGGAAAAAAGAAGCGATGAGGAAAGAAAAGAGACTCAGGGGAAAAAAGCTAAGCAGAGGACTGGGTCAACACTAGCTCTATGAGAGGCTGCTGCAGGCTGTCTTAGTGGCCTTCTGGATTTTCCCTGAACTGCATTAAGTCATGTGAGGCCTTAGATTGGCTGTGAGCCCACGAGGATGACTTAAAACTTTAGTTCAATACCTACTTTTCTTCTTCTATTGTTTTGTTAGAAAGTACTGCCCTAGAAGTTATTTGAGTTCCCTTTTAGATTAATCCATACCATCTTTTGTGCCTGAAGGTAAATCATGTCTGGATCACTGCTTGCCTTATGCAAGTATGTGTCCCTGGGACACACAGATTATATGGTTTTACCAGCAAGGTTCTGTTGGTTTCTGGTGATCCTCGGGGATCTTACATAAACACTGTGGCTACAAATAGCTGACACAAAGTCTAGGTAACAAAGAAACTGCACTAAACCATCTCAGTCCCTTCCAAGGTGGGGGTGGGGTGGAAATGAAGAAGGTAGCCATTTCAGACAATGTGGTTTTGTTATTGTGTGAATTTTTCTACGTTTATTATGCAACACGGTGGGACTGAAACACAACACATTTGAGACTGACAGTCTTGCCCAACGCTTGAGGTTGGAGGTCGTTCTACAAAAGAGCACAGAGATTAAGGCATGAATAGGATTTAAAACTAGACAAGTCTAATCTTAACAAATAGCTACCCTGAAAAACAGACCAGAAAAACCTTAACATAATTACAAGGAATAAATAGTCATCTTCGATAAGAGCACTATGTGAAAGGATGGCTCAGTAACAAGATGCTCGCTAAGTATGCAAACGCGAGGAGGTAGTTTCTTCTTAACATACTGTTCTGTAACCATCTTGTTATACAGACCCTCCATCACTCAGATGGGAGGCTTGGACTAGATAGACCTCTTGTTAATTCACTGTGGCTGTGTTGTGTTAGGTGAATGAAACTTGCAGCAAATTAGTATTATGAGTCTTCATGAAGTATTTTTGTTGCTCTACACAGTGCATTAAAAGTTGGGGGTTGTGTGGCTTTTTTTAATCGTATATTTGAGCCGTTCTCAGGCTTATCTGGCAGCTAAGTTATTTGCTGTGTTAAATATTTAGGCTGGGCTTATCCTTTAGTCTCTGATTTCTTGCTGCTGGACATAAGGGATGTTCTCCACTGAAGAGGATGCTACCCACAGTTCATCTTTTAAGCCAAAAATTGTATTTGCCAGTGTCCTAAAAGAATTGGCAACAAAGGTAAGCACTTAAAGTTGATGCTGAGATGGAGTTAAAGCTGTTACCTACAGGTAGTTACTTTTTCACTCAAGCAGCATCTTGTTTATAGCTACATAACTGCAGGGGAATAATGGACAGCTCTTCCTCAGACTATTCTTATAACCTCTCTGAATGCAGCTTTGCTGGGTGCTTAAAATGCTTTTAAAATACATTCTGCCAAACTTACAGCACTTGCAACCCTCAGTAACATCACTTGCTTTGTTTTCCTAATGTTTCTGTAGGGTTGGGGTTGACCCAGATCAGGATCCTCCACCTACTAATGACAGCTTTCAAGTCTTACAAGGAGTAAGTAATTACGTAACTTCTCTATTAGGCTGATCTTATTTTATAACTAAGACGATAAAGAACTGCAGAAGCTATGTGCATGGATAAAACCTTTCTCTCCTAGATGGCAAGTTGGTGATGCATTTTACTTTATAGTATTGAAGTAATGCCCACCGAAAAAACATTCTGTAATGTTGGGTGTAATGATGCAGCATTCAAATTTTTGTGTGTGTGTATATATATATAGCATCAAAAACCTTCCCAAATCTACTAATACACTCTATTTAACAGTGTGCTTTCCTCTCCCCCACCTATCCAACATGTTTGCTTTTAACATGCTACAGCATAAACAGTCCTTCCCAAGACTGACCCAGAGGTCCCCAAGACTGACCCAGAGGTAATCCTCTTGGCTTCTGTTAAATTATTGATACCAAATTTTGACCCTTGGACTTGCTTAGAATCAAAGGTTCAGTTCACTAATCCGATCTCTGCTCCTGTATACTGTACCACAAGCCAGCTCGATCTTGCCTGTACTACTGGCCAGCTGTATAAGGCAAAAGGAGCACTGGAAAATTGCCACTTACATTCAACAAACTATTTCTCTAAATCTTTAGCGTAGCTTTCTATGCATCAGTAACAACCCAGGAGTTGACTTTTTTTTTCTCTGCAGTATGCTATTGGCAAAAAAAAAAAAATAAAAATACTATTGAGTGTTGTTCATAGCAGGAATTTCAGTTTTCCTGATCTATAAACTGAGTGAATTCATAGGAGGAGTGAAAGGTCTGGAGAAAATAGAAACAACCCAACATTTCCTGAGGCTTAACTGAAAGCTTCCTTTGTCCAGACCTTAGTTTACACTCTCCCAGAGTTCTGCCTGACACTAATTGTTAGTAGCACAACCGGTTGCTTATGTAGGAACCTGCTAGAGGAAGTTGCGTGGCAGGAAAGATGGATAGCTTTGGACCCAGAGGATGCATAGGGTGCAAGTGTGTGAACTCTGCCTTGTAAACCTCAGGTTGTGTGATGCTGGTGTTCAGGGCTGGTCACAGATGGGATACTTATCAGTGGTTTCTCCTACCTTGCCTTCTTTTTGTGTGTGTGTAACAAGTTGTAGAGGTAAGTTACTTGCTCAGGAAGCATCTCTTTCATTGCAGAAACTGCATTAGGCATCTCGGTGTTCTTTGTAGAAGCCGTGTCCAGCACACAAAATAGATTCTGAAGCGGTGGGTTTGGGTACCAAAAATGGGTGAATTTGGTTTTGTAGCTCTCTGAAAGCAACCAGAAGGCCAAGCCTCAAAAGACCTTCTGCAGTGAAGGCCACAGTTACGGCACAAAACCAAAGTTAGGAAGCTGTATTGTGGCAAGATGGCTTCTGCCAGTTCAGGCTGAGCTTGTCAGTATTTGAGGAACTGCTTAACAAGAAACAGAGCATGGGTATTCTGTTCTCATTCAGTGTCTGGGTGGAAATAACTTGTTTGCTTTTTTCCCATGTAAACATAGAGCACTTACCCATTTGTTTCCCTCTTTAGCTGTGCATTGCATTCCTAATGGTCTCCATTAGTCAGTTCCCTTTTGGATTCCTCTTTCTTTCACCAAGCCAAGATTAGCAGCATGTCACAGTTAAAGCAAGAGAGAAAATGTACTAAGCTTTAACTCTTGGTGGATCATGGCTTTTTTGCAGATCAGAAGTACCCAGGGCAATCCCGATTCGTTCTTTTCCAGTAGTTTGGAAGATGGTTTGCATGAGGCAGTCTTGTTTCATCAGTTTTCCTCCTTTTCCCGTGTTTCACTTTGGCCTCTGGCCAGAAAAGAGAGAGAAGGAAAAAAACAAAAAACAAAACAAAACCCCACCAAAACAAACAACCCCAAACAGTAACAAAAGTGAAAACAAATGCAGCTGCAGACCAGCTGGTGTGATGGCTTGCAGCACAGCTAGTAAAGGGATTATATTAAATGCTGTTACCAGTGTTAGCTATATCTGAGCTTGATCTAGCACTTAAGAAATTTGCATGACCTTCCTCAATTGTGATTTTATATGGATTCCCTGTTAAGCATGTTCTTTTAAGTGTGTTCTTTTAAGTTCTTTTTCATCAGGTTTGCAAGAGTTTCAGGTATGGTAAATTCCCACATTCTTCCAAAGAAGCAATAGGCTTAAGGAAAGAACATTGAATAGACATAGAGGTGAGGAAGCCAACCAAGCAATGAACAGGGATGTCTGGATTATTCTAGTTCGTTTGTTTGGGGAGGAGGATGGGGTTGTGACATCCAGGCTTATTTGCCAATTTTGGACTTATTTCTGTTTCGAACAGTTAATGCAGTAATGGATAAGCTTTTAGATGTGAGGGGACTTGGTGGCAGGGGGCTCATCAAGGTAACTTGAGGGTAATGAGGAAGGCCTACTTCTCTGCAGTCGTTTCTGGTCTTTCTAGGGGAAGTAACCTCAGTATAAGCATGTCTCTAAACAGCTTTCTTCTGCAGTCCAAGTACAGTGTTGAAGTAATTTAGGTTTTTTTGGACAGGACATTATAATGTGAATGATTGGAATATATGATTTGGGTGGTTTTCTGCCTGAAATAATTGAATATGTTTTTATCTTCTTTTTAGGATGGCCCAGATTCTGAAAGAAGGAACAGGACAAAGCAGGAAAGTGCTTGGCTCTTCAGGTTATGGTATAGCTTTGACCATAAGTATCCTTTTGAAAACATAGCTTAGCTTCAAAGCATGAAATGTTCACTTTTTTCCTTTCCATGTACCCATATGTAATTTTAAGCACTTGAGAAAGTCAAACAGGAGAACGATCAAGTATTTGACAGGTTCAAGGCACAGAACTGAAGCTTGAACTCGCTGACTCAGAAGACGGACCTTTCCTTTCTCTAGTGCATGGTATGTCACACTTGCTGGAGGACAGAAATCAGTCAGTTCTAGGAGCTGAAGTTCCTTCCTAAACAATAAGACAGCCAATTAACTATTTCCAGTCCTCTAATCTGTTCCATTAATCTGCTCTCATCTTCACTGAGGCTCATAGCACATACTAGTTTTCCAGTTCATTGTACATGTCTAAGTCCCCAGTCATTGCTCCAAAGAGCCATCTGCTTTTGTGACGAAGTCGTCTTTGGAAACCTATCACTTACACAGGAAGCTCTGGAACTAAAAATCTACATGTGATCTGCTTATTCCTTTTGGTATATCCAGAACTTCCTATGGGTGTTAAAGCAGAGAGTGTCCTTGTGTGTATATAATACTGTACAACCTTTTTGAAGCTATTATTATAATATTTAGCCTCATTTAAGCTTCTGAGCAATTTTTGTGTAGCTGTCCTGTCCTTTGTGCTTCTGTATTTTTTTAATCTACTTAGCATATTCTTAGTCAGTGTATCATATAGGTGCCCCTCCTTAATGGTTTACACTCCCTTAGTGGAAAATGGGAAAGATAATCTTGTTACCATGGCAAGTCACTTAGACCTGGAAATTCAAAGAAGTTTCAGTTCTTGATTCCTAGTAATTTCTAGGGCAGTTAAATACATGTAAATGCCTGTGACAGGACCTTTATCTTGTTGCAGCTTGCAGACGAGAAGCAAGTCACTGCACTGGGGTCCTGGCCATTGGCTGATGAGAGGTTGCTGGCCTGGCTGGAGCATGGTAGTTTCCTTCCATGCCTTGTGCATCAACATTTCCCACCAGGGAAGCCCAGGTAGAGCATTGAAAGCATTCAGATCCCAACAGAACTTGCCTGTTCAGTTTAAGTTATGTTTGTGACTGATGCTTTCAGATGGGCCAAAGCCCAGAAGGGAGTGTATGTACTAGCTTAAATATTCATAAAAGTTGTTAATTTTAAGTTAATCCTTTGAGTTGTAGTGGTTGGTGTCAGTGTATTGAGGTCAATTTTTGTTAGTTAAAAAAAAGAAAACAAAAACAAAACAAAAAAACCACAACCTGCTGTACTAGGAGCATGGAAGGATCTGGCTGTGGCTGACTGTTAAGAAAGAAGCAGAGTATCTTCTTCCCCTGTCTTTACAAAAGGAATCTGCCTGATGAAAAAAGGAGTATCTGGCAATGCTGACTTCCCATCGGCTGATGTTAGCACAAGTGCAGTCCCCTGCAGCTGCAGCAAGGGGCGAGGGGAGTGCTATGTGAAAATTACAGCTCAGTTAGCTGTTTCACAAAACTTTAAGAATGCTGGTGACTAGCAATCTTTAGGGAAGGCTTCTGTGAAGTTTATGCCAAAGCAACTGATGTCCAGAGGCAGAACTGGCTTACTGTATCTCAGAGGTAAAATTCTGCTCTTTCTGTTGCAAGGAGGAATTCGGATAAACGTTGGCTGGGTGGGCTTAAATTGCACAGAAGGGGGATGATCTTTAAAATTGCCACCTCTATACCCATGGCTAAATGTCAAAATATTATTTTGCTGGTGCATTTGCTTGGTTTGTGAGTAGAAAAGCAGACTGTCTCAAAATTTACTCTTTGCAAAGGAAGTTAACTTGAAAAAGATGCTAGCAAGATGTACTTGGCAGCATGCTCCAAGAGCCTGCAGAGCTCTGTGTGAATAGATAACTGGGAACTTCATTCCCATGGAATACAGAGTTCCTTTAATGTCATGGGCTGTTCCCTGGGTTCACCCACAGTTGTTGAACGCAAAGAAAACTGCAACTTTGATGGAGTACTAGATGTCTTTTACTGGGTTTGTTGTGTTCTGACCGAGTTGCTGTGTGCCTGTCTGCCACAGGGCAACGTAGGGGTTGGTAGCTTAGGGTAAGGGGGAAGCGTTTCTTCCTTTCCTGGACTGGGTGTATCCATGCTGTTCCTGGGGGCGGGGGGAAGGAGGAAACACAACTCTACACAAGCATAATCACACCATTATGTGCTCAAGTAAACATGCTATGCCAGGCTCTGCTAAAGGGGAGGCATACATCCCTGCTAAAACAGCCCCTTTTTTTAACCCCCCACTTTCCGCCAAGTACCTGATCTGCTGAGTGCATCAGGGAAACTGTTATATTTCACAAGTGGGACTTGATTTTCTCTGTGCTTAAAGGCCTAAGAAAGTAACTAGAATACTTGCAATATATATCTACATTTAAAATAATCAGACTGACTTAAAAGAAAAAGCCCAACCCTTCTGGTCCTGATTTCAGGCAGTGTTTGGAAGTCTTACCACTTTCCCCCGCGCTCTGTTTTTGTGCCAGTCAAGATCAGCAAGCTGCTCTGTAGCAGGGACACCTTCTTTTGACTCCTGAGCATTTCCTCAGACATCATCAGTCTGGAGTACTAGTGTGGAAAAAAATATGGATTTACCTGGGGACAGACCTATGAGGAGAGGTCTAAAGATGCCTTCCTTTCCTACCCCTGTGCCTGCCTCAATGTAAACTAGGTAGCATGGCCTGGGCAGATGCTTGCTTTACGCGCTGTTACATGGCTCTTGCCATACATAGTGTTCCCCTCACCTTTCTGAGGCTCCATGTGGTGTGTATATGTGCACTGCAGAGGTGTCTTTGAACCTTATCAGAGTAAGATTCCTGGTTTCATCTCTGTGGCTCAGTGACCAGCTAGCAGTGGACCAGTTCAGGTGGCTGCATTGCCTGGAGAGTGTTGGATGGCCAGTATTTTTTTATTTTTCTATGTTGAGCCACATAGGTGTGTCACCTTGTTACCTCTAGCTTGCAATCTCGACACCGTGCTCCCATTTGCAGAGCAGAAACACCCTTGGACCTATTAACCTTAAAGCACTTGTCCATCTGCTTGGTCCTTTTGGTTTCAGAGAGCCCAAAAGCTGGAAACACTGCAACTACTTAAAACGTTGAGAGGTAGCTAGTTCCCCTTGCAGTAAATGTGTGGGTAAAGAAACTGCCCTTAAAAAATCAAGGGAAAAATGTTGGGGGGAGATGTTTTTCATTTATTTGTTTACAAATGCAGATTTTTTTAATGGATGCTTTGTATACAATTACTGAGCAGCACATAGATCAAAGGCAGAACCACATTTAGGTACAGCTGTCTCTTTATTTTCAATAGTGTTTTTTGAGCACTGATGTGTTTTCCTTAACTATTTAAGTTATTTAAAACCAATCCTCACTCACAGTGGCCCTCCGTTAACCACAACTCTGCCCAGCTGGTGTGGCCTGATAGCTCACTGTCTGACAAGTCCACAGGTTTATGAAGTAAGTAGAATGCCTCATTACTTCTGTGTTTTGTTTTTTAATTTAACTTCAGCAAAGCAGTTTTCTTTTTAGGCAAAAGGTTGGTATGATATAGATACTACAAGAAAGTGCTGGTTTGTCCTAGGCAGAAAAGATTTCAGATGCTCCTCCCTAAGGCAGCAGCTTCTGTTAGTAGAAATCAGAGGTGATCTTATTATTCAAATGCTAATTGACATTTAAGGATATCAGAAAATTACAGGCCTAGTCAATAAACCAGTTGAGTGAATCACTTCAAAATATTCAGTCCCTTTTCAACACTTTTCGAAAGGATTCTTTTCCTGTTACTGCTGAGGTTGCGTTGAGGTCTCCTTCAGAGCAGGCACTGACACATTTACCCATGCCGGAAAGAAATCTGGTAGAGCTTCCCTTCATTGTTTCCACTGGGAAATTTGAGATCACATTTCAGTAACCGTTAATCAGTTACTTATCTTAGTCTAGCAGGTCACTCTACTGTCTTTACAGCCATGTCTTGCAATAATTAATGCTTCATTCTCCTGTTACTCTTGCAGGATCCTGATACATATCATTGCTATCTGTACAGTGCTTCTGAAGTCTACAACTTTTTGAGCTGCTTATAAATAAAACCATAGCACTATGTTGGATCACTCAAATTGCAGGTTCTCTGGAATGGTGACATCTCTGCTATATTCAAGTAGTCTTGGACCAGACTTCGATTAATCTTTTCCTAGAAAGCTATGTATTCCACTTGCAACTTTGAAATTCTTCCCTGCATTAATTTCTGGTATCATTAGCATCTTACTTTTACCTGACAGTAAAATATCAAAGAAAATTGAAATGTCTGCTGCCTATTTGGAGCTATTAGTAATGTGAGAAATTGGCCTTGTTCCCATCTTTGCAATGCCACTGGAGATCTTAAAACAGATCTAGGCTGGAAGGCGTCCATCAAACCAATTAGCCTACTTGTGTGTTGCCCGCGTGTCTATCTATGTATGATCTTATAAGATTAGTTATCCAGTAACTGAGGATCTAACCAGAATGAACATGCAAGCTTTGGCTTTCATTTTCTCTAACAGTTTTTTTTTTCTCTTTACTCCTCATTTTTAGCTACTACCACATGTGGAAACTTACTCTTTAATTGGGTTGGTTCTGTGACACCCACCCACACACACCCCTTGGGATGTTAACTTCTTCATTAAAAATGCTTGTAAGGCTGCATATTTTGTTGAGGTGTATAACGTGGAACTTTAACGTTGTATTATCTCTTCTTGTTCCTGTTTTGGTGCATTGCTGTGTTAGTCTTAAGAAAGAATATAGTTTTGAGATTTCTAGTTTTTTCTCAAGGTCCAAACTCTGCAGTTGCTTTATTGCTTTTAGTTTCTTTGTGTGTCTGGCTTTGCTACGGGACTGGACTATAGCATTTTATTGCTGGCTAAAAAGCTGTGGAGTCTTTTTGCCTTCCTATTAAGTGCAAGTGAAGCAAGAGAGTTGCCATGTCTTCGGGGGGACAGAAACTGCTTAGAATAGCTGTGTGCTTGTGGGGTATTTCCAGGAGAACTGAATGGTACATCTGAGAGAATTAAAGAATGAAGTCTTTGAATTAAACAAGTGAAAAACACCTGTAAATACCCAACAGAATGTAATGTAGCTGGAAAATGTGTTTCAAAAAGAAGCAGTAAATCCTAGATCTCATTCAGGTACATATCTGAGCAGTTATGACATCTACATAGAGAAGAAAGCATACAAGTATTTGGCAATACAGCCTGTATATTTGTGTATTGTTTTCAGCTTTTGTTGTGTGTGGGTTGTTTTGATTTGTGTGTGTGTGTCCCCCACCTGGCTTTTACAGCCTTATTTAAAATCATTTTCACTTTTGTGAGTGGGAGTACATCTTTTTAATTAGATGCCAAAGGGGGGATTTAAAGTCTGAAAGTCAAATAATCTTATTACATAGTCCACCTACAGCCTATTCTTAAGTATGAGATCGTGTTCTCTAAGCTTAAATTTGCATGACATATATATAAAGTTCTGAGTCAGCACGCAGGGGTGAAGTGCAATGGATTTTTTCCAGAGCTGTTGTTACTATTCCTTGCTGATGTTCTCCCACTCTTTAAGGCTGTGCCCCTAGGCTCACCATTAAGTGTTGCCCACCCAAACAGAATCCAAGCTGGAACTTAAAAGCATGAAAAGTTGCTGTAGTTAGTGTTCAAAATTATAATTCTCAAAAAAATCAGTCCTAGTTTTCTCTCCTGTTGTTACCTTCGCTGCATGGCCATTTGGCAGGGCTTTCCAATTTATCCCAAACTAACATAGGTCACTTTTTTCCTTCCCTTTTGACGTGTACTTTGAAACTTCAGTAATTCTGTTTTATCAACCATTTATCCCATTTGGAAGAAGCATCTGTGTTATCACCTGCTCTTCCTGATGAAGCACTCTGGGGATTTTTTTTTTTTTTTTGCTTGTTCAGAGTGTTTTGTGTCCTGTACACTCTCCCACCCATGGTTGTTTTATCTGTTTGGTTTTGTTTTGTTTTGGTTTTTTTTAAAGTTTAGTTCTTGCACCATACACAGTGTAACAACTTGGTATGAAAGTAGAAAGAATTTAATATCTTTCTAAATATGCAAACCCACAAAATAAACTCTGTTTGCAGTCTGTATAAGTCTTGGTGGAGGTAACTCTCAAAATCGGTAAGAAAACTGTTCAGCTGTGCCTCACGCCTCCCCTTTCTCAGTGGTTCTAACCTCATAGCAAAAATTGCTTAGTTTCCTTGAGGAATTTGAACTCAGCTGAAAAATAAGACAAACTCTAAGCAGAGCGTCAGATTTAAGTTGTGATAGATTTTGCATGCATGCTACTTGATGCTTTTGTTTTGGAGCCACAAAATAAGTAACTTCTGCGGCAAGCTTTCTCATCTGTGATGCCTGTGTTGTATTCAGCCCCAGCAGCGTACGTGATGACTACCAGCACTTTTTATGTGCTGGTACTTCGCGTGTGCCTCTTTTTGCACTGCCTTAGGAGGCAATAGGGACTGGCGTTGTAAGCAGTAACTCTAAATAAGCCTTAGCAGTTTTACCGTCTCCAGCAGGCATTCGTAGGGGCATGAGCAGATTTTACCACAAATGGGACAGAATGCTGTGAGGTCCCTCAGGGTTACGGTCAGCCATGTCAGAACAAGATTCAGTCTTTTGTAGAGTTTTGGATTTAGGTCCTTAGCCATTCTAGTTTGTCAGTTTAAGTCGTGAAGTACAGATCTATGGTTTTTGAGTAAACTGAAGCTATTCCTACGGAACTGTAGGGGATTGCAGAGGCCAGTTTAGGGTTATTCTTGGAAGAATTTCAAGTCTCTAGGGATCTACTTGGATACATTTCCTGTCTGTCTTGAAAGAATTGTTCATGCTACATGAAGCACAGTAGGTTTATTCACCCATCCTCCTTGCTTGCAAACATGGCAAATCCGTGTACTACATGGGATTGTTCACGGATGTTCTCTGGGGAAATATATGAAATAAATTGCCTGCTACTCGCAGTGCTGTTCAGAAATGAAATAAGTAAGTGGAACTTGGCTCGTACAAGGCAATGTTTGTTCACTATGTTGAGAGAAAGCTCAGTGTTTTCTCTGGAACTAATCATGTTTATGTAATTGTAAGTATAGCCTGGGACAAACCAGCAAAGACTGAGTTAGGACTCGACATACAGTATAAAGCCTGTGGCCCTCTCCTTTCAGTATCATGCTTCCAAGAGCTTTTCAGCCTTTGCGGGAAGCTCAAGTGTAGTGCGTATTCTTACCAGCTGCTTATCTGATAGGTGGCTGCAAGGATTCACCGTTAAATAGCATTGTGGAGACAGGAGGTGCTTTGGGAGCTTGCTGCAGCTGCTTCACACGAGGCCCTGGTATTGCAATACCTCCTGGTCCGCTGTTAGCCCTGCCTTCCCCTCCTCGATGCCTTTCTAAGGGCAAACACCATGAAAGGCAACTTGTGAGAGCTTCTCAGCTTCTTTGACTTCTTAAAACATCACCAGTCAACAGTCACAAACTGCCTGCTGCTTACTCATTTTTCTGCTTTTCATCTTCGTTTGAATGTCTCTTCAAAAACAGAATATGTAGGGATATCAGATTTTCTCAGACAATTATTTTTGTGGACCTTTTTAAATCATCTTGGTCTTGTCCCTTAGACTTTCACTTTTTTGCAATGGAAAGCTTGTGAAGGCTGTTTCTGCCAATTATAGGTGAACCCTTTAATTTCTGTCTTTTTTCTTTTTAAGATAGTGACAGTGGGTCAGTGTTTTCTTTGCAATCAAAGAAAGCAAGTGTCCTAAACTGTATTTGCTCTTTGAGAACGGCGCTCTCTATCACAGTAACCCTGTCTCTAAGAAGCGATGATAAACTTGGATGCCAGGAAGGTTCTGAGAAATTAGCATTCACTCCAAGTAGGGCTTGTCTTGTACCCAGCACTGAACTGTACCACTTCTTGATTTTGGTAAACTCCTGACACCTCATCCAGTCCTCATTAGTTAAATATTCTGTATCATCCAGGGGCTTCTGCTGCTTTATTTTGGCTGATTAGCATTCTGAAATAATGACAGGAAGCTTTCCCAGGAAGTTCTATTTAGCCAGGCACTGCATTTTTCATTGTGGACAGGTTAACTGGCATCTTCAATCTCAAGTGCCTGGAACTCCTGTTCTGCAATGCTGGTAGAGCTTTCTGATTGGGCTGATCACAGGCATCCTTTCTCACATAGCCTGTGCCCTCCTGCCTTTGACGAACAAAATGACGTATTTTTGAGAAATTAGCCTGACTGGCATGTAGCCTGCCAAGGAGAACAGCAATACACAGACATTTCAGCTCTTGCTAAGCGGTTCACATGGGGAAAGAATTGCTTTCAGTTGCTAGAAAGCAAGCTTATAGGAGTGTTAGAATTTTCTTCAAATATGAAGAAGCCTCATTTTTTGACCAATTCAGCTGTTTTGCCTTTTACCAAGACCATGTTAAACAGGAGTGAAACATGGTACTATTGCTTGCTGTTGTGTTATGCTATGTAGAGAAATCATTGAATTAACACTTCAGCAATTTCTGCTCTCTGACCATGTATTTCATCCCATCTCTGCCAAAATAAATTCACAGGGTTTTGTGAACCGCTTTCTTAAATGACTTTGAAAACATATCACTACTAGTTACAAAACTATGAAACAAGCACTTTCTTGTAACTGTCTTACTTTTATGGCTCAGGAGTGTTTCTAAGAACTAGGTCAAGTAATTCTCTAGTACCAGGTAAGAGTAAGCAGATAGTTTAAAAGAATGTGGTTACTTTCCGATCTATAACAAAAATTTGGTGAGGAAACCTTGAGTATAAAGAGTTTGGGCCTAATGAGTTCTCACCAGTTTGCTGTAGTCTCATATTAATGAACTTGACTAATTAGCAGGAGATGCAACTCTGACTTTGTAACTGGAGTGACTGAATTGTGCTTAGTCTCCAGTCTTTTGCTGGACTGCCTTCTAAATTTTCATGCAAAAAAACCCCAACCAAACCCACAGTGTATACTGCTCATCTCTCCTGTACTTCTGGTAAACTTCCAGTGCTATTAAGTCCCTAGTTACCTATTTCATAATCTAGTTCTGGGATTCAGCTCCCCCTTATCTCTCCATAACAGTAGTTAATACAGGGAGCAGTAAGCTGATTTGCAAACATTGAGTTCAAGGTTATTTTTAACATTTCTTAAGGCGGAACTTTACCGCTTACTGCTTCTGTAGTGACCCATAGGTAAACTCTTCTGTTCAGTTACCTTCTTGGGAAAGACCAGATGTTGTTACTGTACAAATATTTTTTTTTTTTTTTTCCAGAATCAAGAACAGCTTAGAGAAGAGGATTCTGATTTTATTCTGAATGATGGTGACCTTACTGTGACATACGGTGATACAACAATAACTGCAAACGGTTCTTCTGGCCCCCATACAGCCACCACTAGCCTTGACGGCAGGAGAACAAAATGTAGTTCAGAGGAAGCACTGGAACGTGATTTGGGAGCATCAGATCATGAAGTTACAAGCAGGGGTACCCGGCTAGTATTTCCTCTGGAAGACAATGCATGATTACTGACTCAGTAAAAATAACTCTCGCTCTGTGGATGGATCAAGGAAGACTGCAGGCCACTGTGCCACTTGAGGTGGGGAAGCTTATTTAAACAAGTTGACATGTGTAAGTGGTTTTACTAGGGTCTGAAGATGTCACCTGTTTTTTACTCAAGATGCTGACAGTGGGGTTTTCTAAATGTCTGAAAACAGACAAATGAGAAAACTGGTCCCTCTCCTCTTCTCAACTGCATATTGAACCCAAGTATAGCTAGCATGCTGCAATTGTCCTGTTCAGCTGCAGCAGCTCTCTCTTCAGAGACGTACATGAAAATATTGTCATACAATTGAGCTTGTCGTGGCTTAGCTTGGGAATGTGGAAGAAGAAATATAAAAATGATGATGATTATGAGATAAAAAAGGACGTGTGTGTGTATCTGAATGTGGAGAGATCCATTGTTAACATATCTCGTGAGGCTGAAGAAACTATGAAGTAAACGGGGCAGTACATTCATTAGGGCTTCAGGTACATGAATGCAAGACTTGTCAGGGAATCTGTTACTGCAAGGTGTACTTCAGTATTTCAGGGGAAAAAAGGGAACAGGAGATTTCTTCACTGGCCATGTGTTTAAATAGGAAGACAATGAGAGCTACTTGTCCCTTTAGCTTTGGGCAACTTGACTATTACTGTTAGCCTAACTTCTAGTGTCTCAAGAGAAAAACATCCAGCTTCCTGTCATCTAAGATGTACCTGACCTGACACAAGCTCGGATCCAGGCGCTCTCGGGTAGAAGTTATGAGGTAAAACTTTCTCTCCCTTAAGGTTTTTAAAATCGATGAAGATAGTTGGAAACATATCTTTGGCTGGGGAAAACAGCAGATAAGAGGAGGAAGGGGTGGGGGAAGAGAGAGAGAGGGCAGTATTGAACTTGCATAGAACCACGAGGTTTCATATTGCTCAGAGAATCCATGGTCTCTGCTTACAGTCCTTGTGTGTGATAAACAGCAAACATCTAATTAAACGGACAAACAACTAGTATTGGCTTCACCATCTGTGACTATCCTAAAAGAAAGATGTTTATGCTTGTTCTCTTTCGCAGAGTAGATGTGAAACTTCAGTGGGGCGTTGCACAATAACATAAGCTACAGAAATGACGAACTGTAGTATCATCTTAAATGTGAAAAAGGAAAAATCTTTGCCTCATATTTAGCCCACTTACACATAGGCTAGCTTTAACTTATTGCTAAATGCTTTTTAATTTCCAAATAAAGAGATATCATTGTCTTTGCCAATAGCTGAAAACTTATGCTTCAAAGAGCAGTTCAGCTATTTAAAGCATGCAAAAATGTGATTTCGTTCTCATGTCTCAAAAGGTTTATTTTTTTAGAGTTCTGTGGCCCACTAATGTGATGTAATACCAGTTTGTCTAAAAAGTGTGCTTTTCTTGCTGCCATTTCAGTTGTTCCTCTCATAAAATTGTGTGTGAGTAAACACCCACTCTGTTTTTCCTTAACTCTTAAACTTAAGGGGCTCACTTGGGTACAGGAACTTACTGCTGCAGTCATATTGTCTCGTCCGCTTTCTTTCAAATGTGTTCTTCAATGAGTGATCTACCTCCTTGTCTGTCCCTCCAAGGTAAACTTGTAAAGGGCATTGATCTGTAATGACTGTCTGACATTATTAAGAAAAGAGACACAAGGAAGCCAGAAGCTTTTTTGTGAAAAAACTGGAAGAGCAATACCGTCTGAGCTCTGTTCTTAAATGGTGAAGTGTGTTGTGGTTTAACCCTGAATGGTAACCAGACCAGGCGGAGCAGCTGCTCGCTCACCTTCTAGCCCCTTCCCCCCTTCTGGTGGGGTGAGGAGGCAAATCAGCTAAAAACAGAGATAAAAACAGTTCACCAGGACA
>KL271726.1:18824-47425 GCA_000699545.1 Podiceps cristatus | reverse complement strand
CCCCCGGCACGAGGCCCCCCGGGCTCCTTTTCCCCTCCATCGAGCAGGGCAATCGACCAACAGATCTCCTTGCTGCTTTGTCCTTCTCCATCGCTATGTAGCGCTTCAGAAATCATTTTTGGCCATATTTGTGCATAAAGCAGGCCCGAGAGAGCTGCGGGAGAATAAACAACTTGTTTCCTCTGCGGTCACAACATTTCCAAGCGCTTTTGCTTTTCAGTCACTTCACTGGAGAACATCTCAAAACCCCTCTTCCATTTATAGCCGTGACTCAAAGATTTTAGCTCCTCTGCCCACCTCCTCGTCTCTAAAGCTTTCAGAGAGCAAGGGCCACCTTGGGGAACCGCACTTCCAGCTCCCACGGGAGTGAGACACGGAGAGCTGCGACCGCCCCGCGCCCCTTCCCACGCACACACGCTCTTTTTAAAACCTGCTCAATAGGACAATATCAGTATTTCCAAGATTACCCAACATGCCGCACTGAAAGCTGTTGAGACACCTCTCTCAAAGAGCAAGCCTTGTGTCATTTGCTGCATTTGGGCAGCGCCGCACACGCTGCGGCTATGACTCAAAAAAGCGAGTGCAACGGCTAAGGAAAGTCCTTTCAAAAGGCTCCAGATTCAACCTCCAAGGAACGGGCACGTTCAGAGTTCACCGAGCCCAAATTCAGCGTTAGCTGCCTGATGTCATTGCGATTGCAGCTCACTTCCTTAAAACCCTGCAAGCCAGAACAGAGCTGGTATTCACGGAGGCCGTGCAAATAGTGCCCGTGGTGCCCGGGCTCCGGCTTGGGCCATGCTCAGGTGTACGCCTGCGCTCTGGGCAAGGCAAAGCGCCTTGATCTGATAGTTTCCATCTTACCTGCAAAATCATTAGAGCGCTTCCTAGGTCACGCAATGCTTCCTGCCAGTGCAGAGGGATCCTTTGCCGCAGTTTAGCAGCTCGTCCCTTTCACCAGGGAAGTAATTGGGCTGCCCCAAGATGGATGAGTCTTAACACCAGACTGGGGAGCTGAACGGAAGGAGGAAAACGGACGAGGCCAATCTTCACAAGCGCTTCAGACGTGGGGCTTGATAGCTTTGGACCAACGTGCTGCTGAGAACCACCACGTTCATCCTCAGTTGAGACGTTCATGAGTCTTTTCCGTGGTGCACACCAAGGTCGGGCCTGGGGAAGAGAAAATGAACGGATGTGAGTGTGGGTGGGCTGGTGGTACGATCTGATGGTCTATGGTGAGGAAATCCCATCTGGGATCAGTTTCTTCAGTCCTTAGCGCTTAGCCCAACGATTTCATTATCTAACCCACAGTGCTTGGTGTGTTTTTAGGCACCAACACACACCTAACAGAGTCAAGCAATGGAAAACAGGTGACGAAATAGCCGGCGCTATTCATTAGCACCAACACGTGGGGATGCCTCGCCTGGGAAGAGGGAGGATGGCCGTCACGCTCACAGCTCAAGGAGTGAGCACGTGTGGGAACTGGTCCCCACTGACTGCCCCTCGCCCCAGCCCAGGCCCACGCTTCGGAGCCAGCAGATGCGGCACCTTGGAACCCCAGGGATGAAGTTTCCTCCTCTTTCTCATGAGGTCTGAGCTCTGGCTGCCAGCAACAGAGGCAAAGAGCGGCTTTGAGCTGCTTCACCGTCACAGACAAAAATTTCAGTTTTGTCAAATCCACCCCACCAGCCTTTCTTGACAAAACATGAGTTAATTTTTATTTTCTGTGAAATTCTCAGATGATTAAAAAAAAATCTACCAGTTTTCTGTACTGGTCTTGATTTTACAAGACCATACGTTTTAAATGAATAATTAGCACTTTTCGTAGCATTTCGAGATTTGTCTTACTATTTTTCGTATTTGAAATCAGAAAAGACGACTTGATGCCTGCTCAGAAATTGGCAACCTCTTTGAAATAATGACTAATCCAATGGAAACAGAAAACTGCCACGAATTAACTTTTAGAAGAGGCAAAAGGACTGGATTTCAGCTGAAGTTAAACTTGACTAAATCCTTCAGCTGGGTTTGGTGAGCGAGGTTGAACAGTATGGCCATAACTCAGCTCCACGGGCAGGGCAGGGGATGCAAAGATTACGTCATCAGACTTCACGTCGTGATCTGCTTGGGGAATCATAAAAGTAAATGAAAACGGGCGATGCGAAGAGAAATACTTAAAGCTACGTCCTTCGCGGACCCTGTGCCCTATCATTCCTCCTTGCCTTACAGGTTTTGTTACGAAAGCCACCTCAGGTTATTTGTACGTACCTTGCAGTCGCTTCCTTCCTTCCTGCGAGGAGGATCTTTGCCCTGTTTGGTCCCGTAACACTGACTGACTCACACGCCCAGTTAGGTCACCTGCAAGCTCTTTGCTGGGATGCCATTTTCCCGGCTCCGGGAGCAGCGCTCCACGTGACTGCACCCTTACTCCCCTCAGCAGGCAATGACATCACCCTTCTGGTGGCCCAGGAATGGCCGCAGTCATCCACGGGGAGCCGCTGGAGGTGGCTGCGGTGGAGCAAGGCGCCCGTGACTCACCACCACGCTGGATGAACACCCGCGCCCCAGCGAGCTGGCAGGGCACGGCCGAGCCGCAGCTGCTGGAGCGGGGCTGGTCCCAAACAGCGCCTTCGGAAGCCTTCCTCCCTCCGCCCCACTCCAGCTCCAGAGTACAACTCCTTCGGTTGCCATAGCTTGTTGCTCCGCAACAACATCAATAAAGAAAAATGACCTGGGATGAGGCCATCTGTTTCATAGTCCCCTTGAGGCGCTGCAGCAAAGGTGTTGCCCTCGACTGAGAGACATTTCACTTCCATGGCACAGCGAACAGGAGCGATCGGGAAGCAGCACGGCTCGTGTAGGCTGAAAAAAAGGAAAAAGATTGGGTGAAAAAGGAAAATAAATTAAAAAAACAAGAAAGTCCCCTCTTTCCAAAAGGCAACCTTAAAATAGAGAAAATGGTCAACACAGTCAACTGGGAAAGAGGTAGCATAGCCACCACCGAACCTGCAGAATAGCTCCAGGCTCCTCGTCAAGGGAAGGGGGGAAGGAAACCCAGGAGAAGAGGGGACAGAGTCAGAGCTCCCTTTTTAGCATCTGTCAGTAAAGAAATCATTAGATATTATCACTGTCTCCTTAATTACAGAATGCTCAACACAGTCCCAAGGTGGGAGGGAGAGAGGTTTACTAAAAACGCATCTTCCTAGCTTAAGGGGCAGCAGCACAAGGCCAAAGAGCCGCAGGCCAAGGCAGAAGACGGCGAGTCGATAGGGTTTATCAGCCTCCAGGTTGTCCCCATCAGGCAGAAAGGAACAGTGAGTACAACAGCTCTGCCCTGGTGATCTCCAGCAGCATTCAGGCTCTATAATTGGCCAGATAATGGATGCCTAGTTAAAAATAAACGTTTAACCACAACCATCATGCAGTTCTGAAACACGTCCCTTTTGTTAGTCACGTTTTTAATGTGACAGAGACTGAACTTGGTTTTCCGAGAGTGGTTTTGGGAAACCACTGCAGCAAACACCAGTTGGACCTTCCAGAGCTTCCACCCCGCATCAGAATAAACTCCGATGAGCAGGTTTCTAAAGAGTTCCTGCGGGTCTCTCCCGAGGCCAGGGCAGCCTCCAGCCACACGTAGCCACGGAGGAATCGGCCAGGGGCCGAGAGCCAGCGCCTGTGAGCCCGAAAACTGCCACCGATGCCAAAAGCCACCACGTCCTGCTGAGAAGGAGCCCCACCCCCGCCTCAGCCCGGCAGCGGGAGCCCGTCCCTGGAGCGCCGGCTGGCCCCAGAGCCGCAGCGGGTCTTTGCCGGGAGAAATCACTTCTTTCCTGCAAAGGCTTAATCTGAGAAGCAGAAATCCGATAATAAGAGCTTGCCAGTTTGGCACACAGCATTGTAACAGATCCAGTTACCAGCAATTAGACACTCCACCCTGATTAATTTGTGCTAGAAATACTATGACAGTTTTAAACAGAGAGCTTGATTATCTGTTCAAACTGTTTACCAAAGGTGGGGGTGACTTCGCTGTCATATAAAACGTATATGAAGGCCGGACATTTTATTCAGAGATATTTACTGTCGTTTAAATGAGACTTATTCAGAGAAGTATTTTCATTAAACAAGAGGTTAGACTCATTCGTACAATGGACCTCTGTGATTAGTCAGGGACCCACTTTGCCAATTCATGCTGAATTTTCAAGCTACACATTCTTGCAGATCTCTGCTTTAGAAGTCTTTTATAGTACTGTCGCTTGCTTCTACAATTACAAAACGTCTCCTGCCGTACTTCCACATGCCCTTCTCCCACGGGCTGCTTATGCCCCATTTCACATTATTGCAGATGCCGTCTTTGTGCGGGTTGGGGACACCACGGCCGCCCGGACCCCGGGGGGGCACAGGGCTGTGCCCCGTGGCCTCGCTCCTCCACTGCTGAGCAGATGAAGAGCAGCCCACTATTTTAGGGATATTTCTCTATAGTTTAAGAAGCTCCCCCTGCTAAGACCCCACTCCCGGCCCCTCATCTCTGCCCCGGTGCGGTATCTTCAGCTGGAAACTCATCTATAAATTGTCTTGCAGGGGCCTGGTTTTGGCTGGTTATTTTATTTAGCGGGTCCAAGTGGCCAGTGAGAACTGGTTACACTCCTACTGCAAGGTACAGGCGGGGAGGGCAGGGGTGAAGATCTGGCTTGAGCATACGTGTTTTCCCTGTAGCCACCTCCTTGCTGCCTTGCTCGGGATGAGGCCCTTCAGAGCACGAGCTCTGCTCTGGGACCATCTCCACTGGGGTATGAACTGGTCTCGAGTTCTGCAGAGGCCGCTAAAAGCACCAGCAGGAGCTGCCGCATGATCCCGCCCACGCTCCATCCTGTCGAGTTACAAGTCTCTGGCAACAGATTGCACCAAATCCTTCAGAGCAACCCAGGCAATGTTCTGCTGCAATGAAAAAATGTGTGCTAGACTTCTAGGCTTACCAGTGAGCTGCTGCTTTACACGCTCAATACGAGCATTTGTGTCACTCGGGATGACCACAGCGGCTGTACCGTAAGCGTGGGGGTGCTGATTTCATGACAAAGCCACGTTGCAAGAAAAGACACGCATCAGAAGTACCACGTTTGTCAGGAGACTTGCTGCTCAGCTGTATATGCCCAAGCAGGCATCCCGTCCTGCAGGACACAAGCTAGTCATCGGGAATACTTACTGTAACTTACTATTCTATTTGGCCCTTAATTCCTTCAAGAAGAGGGCGAGCAGACATCTGCCAGGAAGGGCTGAGCTGTTGAGCTCATGGGGGTCGCTCCTTGGTTTCCCACGAATCGATTATCGCGCTGCCAGCAGCTGCCCACATTGGCCTGCGCTCAGGTTAACGGTGCCGGACCGACTCACAGCCTGGCTACCGAACATCTCTCACCTCTCCCTCTCTCTCTTCACCCAAACTGCAAACGTCCACCCTTTCTCAAAAGCTTCTGCAACTTTTGGTGGGTTTTTTCCCCTGGTTTCTCTTAAGCAGCAAACGTCTTTTTTTCTTGCACCCAGTAGGTTCCCTTCTGCTCTTGAGGTTTCCCTCAAATTTCTTGCCCAACTCCTCCTTTTACTTGCTTTGCTGCGTTCACATCACCATCAGCCACCTACAGCAGAGCAGCATTAAAATTTGCAATATACTCCTTGGACCAGGCAGCAAACATTTTTCAAGCCATAGCCTACAGAAGCCCAGTGCTTTCCTTAGTGCTTTCCCATCTTCAGCACCCTTATTTCAGTAGCAAAACCATAGGCCTCCCTCTCATAACCACGCTTTGCGCTAAGAACACCAGCCTACGGCCCTCAGCAAGTGACCTACGTGTGAAGTTAGCCTTTCGCGGAGCAGGAGGCTGGGCTGGTTGACCTCCAGAGGTGCCTCCTCAGCTCAACTATTCAGTGGCTTAGGCTATAGCCTCCTGGGAGGAAAGACCACCTTAAAGAGGATCCAGTTCTTTCCAGAAATAACGCACGCAAATACCAAGCACTGACGGCAGTGAAGAGCGCTTACCCTGTCTAAATACACTATATGTGCGCTCCAAGTGCTCCCCATTTTCTGCACTGATTAATCACTTCCAGAATAAGGAAAACTGGGTACATATTCTCCAAGTGGTCATCCCATCTTTGGGCTCCCAAGGAGTATCTCTTGTCGTAAAAAGGTCTTGGTCCTTGCCCTGTGAGAGAAAACCAAAATCCGCTGGCACCTTAACCCATACCATGGAAAGCTACGTGCTAATTTAAGAAACAATAATGCAATTATTTTGCTCTGATGCACAGGGAAGCAGCACCGAACTGACTGCATAAATCTATTTGCTTTTGGTACCAAGATTACAGGCGGGGTTAGGAATCGCTTCGCCAAACGGCTTTTTAAACTGTCATCGACAGTCTCTCATTAGGGCTTTTTAGACTTGAACCGCAAAGCTAAATTACTCACGCCTTTATTTGAACAGACTTTCCTCATCCACCTCTGCAAAATCACCCCATGCGCTCAGCTCCTCAGCTCCTCCCCACCCCCGTGGGCTGCTCGGTGTAGGGGGCGAGCGACGTTCATATATAAAAAGGATGCAAAGATGCACTTCTGCTGGGTAATAGCCTCCTCCAGCTACTCGCTCGCAGTGACAAGGCAAAGCTGCAAAACACAGACACGTAAACCTTAAAAACTGAGTCCATTTTGTTGCTCTATTCCCACCTCTTATTGGAAGCTGGCAGCAAAATGTCCCAGCTTGCAGATTCTACAGAGAGGCATTTGGGAAAGACTCGCATTGGCAGAAAGAAGAAAGCAAGCGGCTGAGCAAAACGGCCACTGGAGTCGAGAAACAGAGAAAGCAGGATGAAGGGAAGAGTATAGAAAGCCTGCCATGTGAAAAGAAGATAAAGAAGAGGGATGAGTTATTAGCGGAGGCTGGAAAATTTAATAGAGGTGGATGGAAAATAGAGGAAATAGGAGTGGGAGGAAGCGGTCGTGGGACAGCAAGGGGCAAATACAGCTGTAAAAGGGTGGGGAAAAATCAAAACCACATTTACACCCATTTTTCATCCTAAAAAAGGAGATTAAAGATTTGCATAGGGAATACGTCTGAATCCGTTTAAAATGCTGCGTGAGAAACACCAGAAAGCAAACCGCGAACGAGCAACGTGTCATGTTGTCAGCCCCAGCACTCACGTGACTCCAGCAGCTCTCAGTCGAATGCTTTCTGCAGTGACTCGGTGGAGTTGGGCACAGCAGAGCCCTGATTTCTCCTGGGGACTGTGGTTTAGACCCGGACTTGCCCAAACCAGCAGACACTGGGGGAAGCATGGGGATGCTAACGACAGATAGAAAAGGACCCACCGGGTTTTGAAAGCTTCTCTCCAGTTGTGCCTATCCATTTGTCGTCATCACATTTTTCCTTACGCACGTCTCCCTAATTTCCGAAGGCAGCACATCGGTTACTGGGCTGCAGTAACTCCTAACACCTATTGCGCATGTATCCGCCTTAGAAACATCTTCAGCTCCTTCCCAGCACCTGTGGGAAAGACGGAAAGTCTTACTCTTTTGAAGAAATGACCAGAAGCACCCACAGACAGTCAGCCGTTTCCCTAACGCTACAGAACAGGACGGCAAGGAGCAGGCACCAGGGAAACGACGCAGCTGTGGGTGCCGGGTTTGCACCCGCCAGCCCTGCTCTACTGCTCTCTGTAGAAATAAGATTCATTGCAAACAGTTAATTATAAGCAGAATCAAATACTTGCTAGGCAGCTCCTTTTGGGTGCCCAAACGAATGTTGTCTGTGTTCAGTTGCTAGGATTTATATTTCAGAACAAAGAGGAAACCGTCACTGCCGTGGAGCTGAACAGCGTTCTTGCTTTTCTGCCTTTTTTGCTGCAGAATCGCTGCAGCCACTGAAAATACCTCATGTCCCTGTTCAGCAGAGAGTTACCTGAAGCTACCAGCTCTATTTATCAAAGTCCTATTGGGTTTTTTGGTTTGGTTTTTGGGTTTTTTTTTTTTTTTTTTTTAAAAAAAGTAGGTAGAGTTCATATCTTACCTCCACTCAACCCAAGAAGCAGCATCTTTGCCTTTTATTTTCTCCCTCCTCTTCCCAGTAAGTAAGGGAGGAATAGGACAAAAAAGGATCTATTGTTCAGACCTGATCAAAAGCAGAAGAGACTCTGCTCAAAGGGAGTCTGTCCGAGCCCCCCCTTCAGGCGAGGCGGAGGGTCCCCGAAAGGCCTGCCTCTCCCCCTTGTGCAGACGAGGCCACCCTGGCTGAGCATTTGCTCCTCAGCCACTGCAAACCTCACCCTAAACAGGGCCACTGACCTCAACCTGTCGCTGTCCCCTCCGGGCTCCCCGGCAGTTCAGTGCTAAAAGGAAGAACATTGGCAGCTTGCTCTTCTCTTCCCACCCAGAGCAAGCTGCTAGCCGAGGCAGCGCGCACGCTGCAACCTCAGCCTCCGGCCTGAGAAGACACAGAAACCAACCACGTGGCAAGGAACGACTGTTGGCTGGAAACAGTTGTCTCCAAGTGCAAGTAGCTGATGCCGGTGGTGGTGATCACGGGCTGGGAAGAGAAACACGCTTTCTCGCAGCAAGAACCTTCATGCGTCCTTCACCTCAGCGGCACTTTCTTTTACAGTTGCACGAGTGTTTGCTCAGCCGCCAGCTTTAACAGCACGCGAAGTTTCCGGAACGCATCTTTCAGCCAGGAGAACAAGACACATTTTTTAATATTGGCTTACGAGTAATATAAAAGTAATGTCTTTCTGGCTGTTTAGGTAGTGACGTGGCTAAAACAAACGCCTTTGTTTTCAGCAGCTGCTAGCGATACCTGTAGGGAGCTGTTCCCCAGGCAGTTATCTCTGGCGCTGGCGGCAGTAGGATGTAAACAGCGTGTGTCGAGTTAATGGGAAACACTGAGCAGCCAGCTCTGGAAGGAGCTGCGTTGAGCTGGGCCTCTCGCAGGGATTACGTTCTCCCGTGCAGCAGCAGCAGGAACGGCTTTCGGAGGGCAGGTCTTCCCGGGCGCGGGCAGCTGGGGCTGTGTTGAAGCAGCGTCGCTCTGCCGGCACGCACCGAGCTGGAGGCTGAGGGGATGCAATTACAGCCGCGGTGCGCGAGCTGGGGGTCAGCGCTGAGTTGACGCGTTCCAGCCTGGAGCCGGCTCGGGTCTGGCTAGGTCGGAGCCAACGCATGGCTGTCTGCATTCGTCCACGCAGACGTACCCTAAGATGAGAAAAATACCAACGGGTTATTTTGAATGGCATAGTCCAGGCTTGTATGCTGTGGGAGGTGTGATGGGAACGCTTTCCGTCTTTCTTGATAATTTAATGAACTGTTGTAATGAGGGATGCACTGAGCCCCTCATTTGTATGCAGTTCCCACATGAGATGTGAATATTAAATTCCTCTAAGTATGAATCAGCACCTCCTACTCCCACAGCTCTCTCCCCTATCGCTCGATCTCCACCAGCTCCCCAGCTCCAGATCCCCTCATGGTCCCCTGGGCTCCCCCACTCCACTGCCACCTCAACGGCCGCCGAAGAGAGAGATGCACCCGGTCATGGGCAAAAGCATCGGCCACTTGGCAGAACAAAGCCGGCGGAATGGTCTCAGATCTTTCTCGGAAACCGACTGCCACCGGGCTAGCCCCGTGGCCTGAGAGCATTTGGGAAAGCTGCATGACAGGGGAAATTAAAACCTACAGGGCATCGCTGTCTGACAGCTGGTAGTTTAAATAATGAGTTGGTAATTATAAACCCTTTTGAAATAAAAATGAAGTTTAAAAAAACATCAACTTTTGAGACACACCTTTTGATGGTGAAGGGCTTTCCCACGTAGATTCCACCAGCAGCCGTCACTCAGCACTGGCAGACAGCAGGTGCTTCCCACTCCGTACCGGGACGGAGAGACGCACTTGCCAAACAAGAAAAGTCAGGGGCTAAACAAGTTTGCAAATAGCAGCAATTCCAGTCCAAAAATCATTTCCATAGCAGAGGGGAGGAAGTGCTCCCTGAGGACAAGGAGGCTGGCTGGCTTTTGCTTTTTTCTGCTGAATAGACGTTCTTTTGTATGCAGTAAAGACGGGAAAATAATGGGAGAATGGGATGAAATGCAAAAATTCAGAATTGCAGTGGAAAAGTCACCACCTGCTCCTGCAAAACAGGCTATTCTTTATTTCCAAAGTCCTGGGAGTTGTAACCCAGAATTTCTCAATAAAGCGTGCTAAGCTAAAAGGCATGAAGCGAGCGACAGATCCAGACTTGTTAGTGCCATGAACATTTGTCTTGGCCACAACAGACAATCTGTACGCAGCGCTGCTTCTACCATCCCATACCTTCCACATTATACCCAAACCTGCACAGAAAGTTCCGCCTCAGGAACGTTCAGAAACTGAAGTTAAATTGCGTGTCTTCGCATAAAACCAAGTAGATTTTTACTGGCAGGCTTTCTGCTGTGAAGTCCTTCCTTCGGGGACTTTCCCACCATCACCTACACCAGGAGATCTCCAGGACCAAAGCCAAAAGCCTAACAGAAAGGAGAAAGTACAAACCTCATACCCAGTAAACGGGAACTTTATTAAACTACCGAGTTACTCCGAAATGTATAAATGTTCCATTAAATACATTCAGGTGTTTTTTTTTTCTTTTTTACACAGATATTTAGAAATTTATTTACATATTCCAAACACATTTAAATTATTTTTCAAGCTTGCTACCAATAAAAGTTTTTGTTGTTGTTGTGGTTTTTTTGTTTGGGGTTTTTGTTTGTTTGGTTGTTGTTTGGGGTTTTTTTTTGTTTGTTTGGGGTTTTATTCAGTGCAACGTCTGAAAAATGCTTTTGCTAATCCTAGTAGTTTGACATTGTTTAGTTTTTTTTTTTTTTTTTTTAAAAAAAGAACAAAGTCAATCATCTGCTCTTGCAGATGCACATCCATACACACAGATACAAATAAGAAGGAAGATGCTATCGTACCTAACCCACAAGGGAGGCAGTATCCAAAAAGCTTACAGGGTTTCAAGCAAAAACTCACCCTTGCCGAAAAGCGGGCTATATAAATTCTCAAACGGGACAGACTCAAACAAGAGGCCCTATGTAATACTTCATGGTGTCTGGGCATGTCGTCTGCATCGAGATGTGCTGGCACGTGGGAAGAGCTCAAGGCCCCCTGCCAAATTCAAGACACAGAGCTAGCTGTCCCTGACAGTCGGCCATGAGAAGCGAGCGAGCAATTAAAATGGCTCATTCTCACTGAATCAGGCACTCCCAGCATTGAATCAGGCTCCTCCCTGATTCACAGAACCACAGAACAGCACTGGCTGTTCCTTCCCCTCAACATGCATTTCCCCTAGTAAGTCAATGCCACTTGTCCGAAGAGATTTTCCGTTTATTTTTTATTTTATTCTCAAATGAGGCTTCATTCCTAAGTGAATAAAAAGGCAACTCTTTAAATAAGATGCTTCAGAGAACAGCAATCAGCTTCCCCACCTACATACATTTCTCTTGGGAAGATGCACCGCATGCTGAACAAGTTTTGCCTCATTCTCTGCACCTTAGTCTGACAGGAGTTAAAATTTGTATCTGCAGGAAAAAAGAGGTGTTTTTATCTTGTAAAAAGCTTATCAAATACTAGTTTAATTCATCCTTTAGAGTCTTTAAACATTAAAAACCACATTTGAAGCAACCAAGGAAGTCTACAAAAACATTGTCATGCGTAAGCTCTGTGTTTCATGCTAAATATTCATGTTGACAAGGAGAGGGAGAGGAAGAGGACGAGGAGGCAGGGAAACTAATGGCTCAATCAGAGCCATTGCAACATTCAAGTAATTTGGTAGTAGATAAACCAGTAGAAACATGGAATGGTAAGAAAGTGCTCGGCACTACATCGCAGCTTTCAGGAGCTGAACTGCAAACATCCTTGATATGTATCATAAATATATGGCACTTCTGTACGACCAAAAGCTGGCAAGTTCGCTTGTGACCGAAACAAGTCAGGAGTAGTCAGCATCCCAACGGCTACCGAGGGCCCTTCCAACAGGCCCAGCCTCCAGCCGTGCTACTCGAGGCAGCACCAGCCGTATCTACTTGTGCATGCAAGACAATGCTGCCACATTCTTGGAGACTAAGCCTCCTGCCCAGCAGAAAGCCTTCTCCAGACACACATACACATTCATAAAACATGCTATAAATTCTTCAGTGAGGTTAAAGACAGCCACAAACAGCAAAGGTCCCCTTTTACTATTTTTTGGCCAGCAGTTCCCAGTCTGTCCAATTGCCAGCAATGGACTTCGCAACAGGCAAAAAAAGAGTTCCTGAATCCAAGGAATTGAAAGCAACGGAAAGCACAATCACCTAAGTTCATTATCAGCACTGTTCCACAGGATTCACTTTGATGTCGAATAAGGAACCAACCAGCACAAATGCTTGAGTCTTAGGAAGATATTATGTACACTAAAACTGGCCTTTATCCATTTTTTTCTGTCACAAAGCATTTAATCTTGTAGGTGACCTTCTTAAAACTCTCTGGCTTTTGGTGACCTTCTGTATCACAAACACGCAAAGATTTGCTGTTACGCTTGTATTCCATCACAGTAGCTTCAAATACATTCAAATTCATAAAAAAGGATTTAGACCAGAACACAACTACTTGCCCTTTTCCAACAGCGTGCCTCACTTTAATGAGCACATGGCGCTGCTTATCGGCAATGTTACCGTTTTAAGGAATCTCACGACGCAGACATCCAGTGCTTGAAACAAATGTTCACATTCCAAGACACAAAAAAATCCTCACCCTTATTTCAGCAACGGCTTCAGTATTTTACCAATTGTGGTTCGGTTTGCATCTTTCAGTTTGAGGGAGGCCTTTTCCGCTGCTCCCTGCTCCTTTGGTGCAGGCTCTACTTTAGTGCTGACAGCTTCTCCCTGCAGGAGGCTTCTTCCAACCACTCTGGCACTACTCGCTCTCTTTAAGGTACTCACACTGTTCTCCTTTGGAGTCGGATCATCAGAGGTCGCTGCTGGCTTTGCTTTAGGCAGCCTCTGGGACACAGACCTTGTGATGGCTGGAGGTCTGGACGAGCTGGATAGATCCACTTTTGCACGCTTTGAAGAAGAAGCCACCGTGTTCCTGGCAAAGTTTGGGACAGCGGATGGTGTTCTGGGAACACTGACGGTGGCCACTCTGGTGTCATCTGTAGGGGTCTGGGGTTTTACACTGGAGCGACACATCTTCATTTCGTCCGTCTTTGATTTGACATTACTCCTCACAGGTTTAGAGCTTGGCTTCTTGAGAGAGACCCTGTCCCTCTCAAAATGAGCACTGCTCGAGGTGAAAGTGCCCCTTTGTAACTTTGGCTCTTCTACCGACATGCTATGCCTGTAAGGACTTCTCGGCAGCGTGTCTGTCGTGCCTCGGACAGAGCTGCGGCGAGACAGACGACTTTCCACTGTACTAGATTCACGAAGTGCCGGCTTGGCTTCTGGCTTTTTCACGCTGCTCGGTGCCCTGTTTGACCGAGAAATAGGCACCACTTTCCTCATACTTTCATTCTCGGAGGCATTCAAAGTTCTTACAGGTCTGGAGGGAGCTGTGTGGCTAGGGCGAGTGCCACTGGATTTTGAGGAGCTCGGAGATCTATCTTTTAGAGAGTTTCTCTTTGGTCCTGCTGGGTCTTTATTTTTGATGGGCTTTTCTTTAGGAAGGGTGTGCTTGCTACTGGCATCATCCTTATCATCTGCGGAAGTGTGCGGAGACAGATCCTTGGCAGAAGAGGAATTCAGGTTTGAGAAGAATGTTCTAGCCCTGTATTGAGCATCATTCCCAGAAGAGCGTGCTTTGCCAGCCTCGCTTCTTACTTCATTGCCTGCTGATTTAAAATCATTTCCCTCTTCAGAGTCCAACGTCAAAGAACAATCAGTCGTCGTATCTGACACGTAGTACGGTGGCCCCTCTTCCCTGCTTCCTGAAACACTTGTATCCATAGACACGGGGCTGCTGCTGCTGGGCTCCGAAGCTGCACTCTTGCAACCCACTGCCTTGGCTTTATGGTCGTGGGCCTCTCTGGGACTTCTGCAAGCTGGAGGCAGGTCGTCATCAGCAGTGCTAACGGACTGAAAGCTTAGATCATCTAGAGTCTCCAAGTCTGTTCCACCAGCATCCTCTAAATATATTAAAGGCATATCCTCCATGGGCTTTGCTCCTTGAATATCAAACTTCCGTAATCCTTTAACAAGTTCCCGCTCCTCAATTGCAAGGGCCAGCGCATTTATATCTGCAGACTCTTCGCAGGACACGTTGGAAGTGTGCGTGTTGTAGTCAGTGCTTCTCTGTGAGTAACGGGCACCGGGACTGGCTGAGCCACCGAAGTGACTGGACGGAGCTGGAGGCACTTGCAGTAGGCTGCCACTTTTCACTTTGGTTTCAGACTGCTGGTGTAAGTGCAGGGTATTTAAGTTGAGATCTCTCGTTTCTTTGGATTCAGTCCAGGCTATGTTGGGTCTTGCTTGCCGGGTGCTTGCACGGGGAAGGCTGTTAAACTTGTTTGGATCCTCATCTTTTGAGATTTCCAGGAAACTCTGCAACTCCCTGTCTGCAGTAATCCCCAGGGAAAGTCGAGATCGTCTGGAATTGGGGTTTCTGTACGAAGGGCTTTGAGGTCTCTGCTGCAAGAAGGGAAGAAATTCTTCAAGTCCTTTTTTGGCCAACATCTCCACATCATTTTCACTGCTGCTCCGCCCAAAGCTCCCCAGCTCTCCAGCTGCCCAGGATCGACGCTTGTCCTCCAGCTCCTTTCGCCTTTGCAGACTATGCAGTTCCTGGATCTCTCGTTCCCTATTTTCCTGACGAGGAAAAGCATAAATACACATCTCAGAGGGCAGTGTCCTAGACACGAGAAGAAGTCACACTCCTTTATCTTTCCCTTTATTTCTTCCCATCAAAGTTAGCTCCTACTGCTACCACCCTTGCCCAGCCCCCAATACATATGTGCATGAAATCACCATGGCAACCGCAGTCTGCAACCATTAGCCATATGGAGAGCAGTTCCCCGCACAACTAATGCTGGCAACACATCAGTCTGGTCAGCATAAGAAAAAAACTGCACAAGTCCCCACAGAGACCAAGAACGTGACCTATCATACCCAAGCAGATGTCAAGTCAAACCGAAGAGTTCCTTCTATAAGATGCAGAGCTTCAAGTCCCCACTGAGTTTAAAGTTGGTAGTTCTATTGAGTGAGCACACCTCTACCTGATTACATTTGTATTTTCAAAATATGAATTACATTCATCTTTTAAGATAAACTTGTCTGACGAGCACACAGATGATGTATCCCTTCCAGCCTCCCTTACAAGTGTTCCTCAGCAAGTGCAGTTTCTACAGGGCGCCACTTACCTCTGACTCGAACACTACTGATTGCAAATTTCGCGAAAAGACATTTCTTAACTGCATACGAAAGCAAACAGGAAAGTTTACACAATGCCTCACGATCATTACTTAGAAAACAAATGACACCACTCAAGGACCATTAATCAATGCCTCGTTCCAGTTTTGGATCTCATATTCACTGTTGGCTTCAAAAACTGGCAACTACGGCACAGAAGTTGCCCAGGGCAAGCTGGAGATTTTGGCAGCTACGCTGAGGGGTTTTGGTTCAGGAAGCCATAGAAAGAGATTGTGTTTGGAAGACAACACAGTAACACCTTTTTACTAAAATCATTAGCAGTGGATTACTATGAATATCAACATTTTAACTGTCACCTCTAGGCTTCAGATTTAATCTATCTGAACTTTCCAGATCATTTTCTGAAATGGAGATCCTGGTTTTATAGAACCAGTACTGCTGTAGCAAAAGAAAGAGGGGGGAGGCTAGTCTTGACAGAGGATTCAAAAATGACGTGATTTTCCAACATGTTGTTAAATCTGTTCTGAGCAATGACACACTGTTACACACCTATATTTGTCTGAAGCACTGTCGAGTTTGATCTTCCCATTGCTGTGACAACAGAAGAGCCACACAGCTAGAAAAAGTTGCCTGAAAGCTTTCAGTAAACACAAGTCTAATGCTGAAGCTCTTTTTGATGAATGGGTTAACCTACACCTCTTAAAGTGGATTTGAGATTACACTGGGCTCTGAAAGATAAGACCTAAGAAACCTGAAGAGCTAAGAAAGGAAAAAGAAAAAAACTTGCATTTCAGGAAAAATGTCTGTGGCAGGGAGCTTTCTTCCACAGGTATGGAATTACAGAATGAATTCTTGCCAAATGCCAAAGCTCAGCTTTAAAACTCTCATTGTAAAGAGAAATGGTTAAAACTAGTTGTGGATATTATTCTCATATTCCATATTAGACACAGAACATTTTAACCTCAAACAAAACATGTTTCAGGAGATTCTACTCAAATGAAAAATCTATTTTAAGCACATACAGACAGGCTCAAAAGCTGCAAAAAACGTTTAAACATTTGAAATATGTACATAAGGCCATTGTGGTATGGGTCATATTTTTAGACTGCTGGCTGTACTGTCTACACGTCACATTCGTGTGTCAGAACTGCAATCTTTATTCTGAAATGTTCTGTTAATTTTGTAGGCACAGAGGTTAATCCCTACAAAATATCTAGTAAGCAAGTCTCCTCAATATTTGCAAATAAGGGACTAATTTGTCATTTTTAGTCTAACTACTTACTGCAGAGAAAGGAAGGAAGATTCCCCATTGGACCGCCAAGTAATAGCTATCCAACCACCACTTCTAATGAGCGACTATGAATTAAATCCCCAATCCCAAATAACCAAACATATATGCATGAAGCCACCTGTCACTAGAACATTTGCAATGGTTGCCATCATTTGGTTTTATATATTTGTATAATGTTCACATACATGCATAACTACATGCTATCTTGGGTGGTAAACTAATGGTACAACACGCATGTTAGCTGAACATTTTGTCAGGCTGTTGTAAATCAAGAGTGTTCATTCTTGTCTGAACTAAAGCTCTTATACAACGTGCTGTCAAATGCAGACTGCATAAGGCAGAAAAATAGTGTGCAGACTCATCTAAGTCATCCTATTTATAAAGGCCTAACAAATATTTGTAACAATAAGCAGACTGTGCTGAACCAAACTTGTAACTAATGCGGATACTGCTCCTTCATCTTAGTTTGCTTCTCGAATTATTTGGGACAAGTTCGGCACACATATCAAATGAACAGTGACACTGGGGATGAGGCATCTTTGAACTGTAGGCCTGTTTCATTTCTTGACTTTCCACCCACAAAAAGCATTTGAAAGAACAAACTAGTCCTTACTTGGCACACAGTGCCCAGTCACGTAAAGGAGGGCAGGGGAGAGGCTGAGCTAGTGCTGATTCAGGCTGGTACGTCCACGTAACGCGGTGCCGCGTGTCAAGGCCTTTCCTGTGATCTAGCGTTACCAGCCCAGGGCTGCACAGCGAGCACTAGTCAATGTCCGCTTCTCTGCTCAGCTTAGCCATCCCCCGCCTCCTCAGCAAGAGAGAAGGATGGAGCCCCCTTACAAGCAGGCTACCCGGCCGCATCATCCCAACGGCCTAGTCAGCCTGCGGCAGAAGATGCAGAGCAGCAGGACCGCACACAGGGCTGGGCAGAACCACCACTTCCCGCCTGGATTCCGGCAAGAAACATCTACAAGACAGCAGCCTGCCAGAGCCGTGTGAGCAAATATGTCAAATACCACAAGATATACAACCTCCCTTAAGCAGAGAAACCAGATAATTCGCATGAGCCAATATCTATTTCAAATGCGTGAGAATCTCATTCAGTGCTCTTACCTTAACAGCCTTGTTGAATCTTATGCAGAAGTCCCTAAATATCTGGAAACATTCGTCTAACTTCATAGTTTCTTTGTCTTCACAGAAAAAGTCAATGAGAGCGTTTCCCTCCTTCTGTAACTCTCGTTTCTGGTGTTCAAGCTCCTTTAGATGTCTTATAGCAAACTGTAGCCAAAAACATATGGCATGAACCAGACAGAAAAAACAACATCACAACAGGTCATGTATACGTTAGGAACTTACGAAATTCATGTTCCAACCGAGAAGCTGTTACAGAGCCCAGGAAATTAATATTGTGAAGGAAAATTCCTACTAACAAAAGGAAATGTCATTTCAGCGAAGTGAGGAAGGAAGGTCAGGGAAAATTGATCAATCAAAATGTAAATCCTCGTGACTAGGAAGTCACAAAGGCAAAAGTTCAAAAGTCCTTGAACAAACTCAGAACTTCAATTTTTGATGAATAAAAGCAAAGACTGCACTAGGACACTGACAGACCATTTAGAAGCCCCTTGAAAGCGCCATATGCCTTATTTTTCCATTTTCCCTGTAACTTTCAACTAAGCATAAATTGATTATTTTTTCCTCCCTCCTTTTCCCCCCAAAGAATGTGGATAAATTCATCCAGAATCAATTCCTTCGTAAGTTGGTTGTAGACCACAATAAAAAAGGTTTTCATGCAAGAAAGGTGAGGAACTGCTAGAAATACGCGCATTTTAAGACATCCAGAAAACATTTCCATAATGTAGCACTTTGAATCCCAAGTGGGGAGCTACACAGACAGGCGTGCTGGTTTTGGAGCAGATTAGTGGAAAAAGATTTAGGAGGAGGAGAATAAGGCTGCGATCGGGCTTTGAGCAGCAGAGCTGCCTAAAACACTTCCAGCAGTTGTCCCTCTGTCTCCCCTATCTTCACTGCCAGCCAGTCACTCCCATCCCTGCACAATCCCAGAACACGTGTGGCTCAAAGTAACCTGGGGAGAAAAGTTAATTTTCACACAAATCTGTTCTCTGGCACTGTCTAACTCACAATCACCTAAATACTTTTGGTACTGCAGCACCGGGGTGGGAAAAGGCAGGCGGGGGCACTGGTGACCATTTAAGCCAACCCTGCCGTCAGAAAGTTACTTGGCAAATTATGCCAGTAGGGTGGGAACAAATCTTACTAGTCTTAAAAAAACCAACCAACCAAAAAAAGCACCCAGTAAAAAGCTGGATTAAAGATAAACTGGACAACTGATAAAAGCATACACAGCAAATTAGTTCCTCCTACATATTTCAGTAATTTATTCATGAGGATGAGATAATGAAAGCTGACTTTTAAATCAGCTTGGTTATCACCTGTAATTTAGAAACAAAAACCGGAAGTGTTTATGTAAGGTATGCATTTGTAAAATGATTTTTTTCCCCAACATTTCTTTTGGAATGTGGCCTAAACAAGGTTGTAGCGTTACATAAAACCAGCTATTAAATTAAAAAAAAATCTTCAACATGTTAGAACATAACATTAAAGAGTCTGGCTGCAATGGATAAAAGCCAGTAACTCGGAGTGAATGAGGACAGGTATTTCAATCTTAACCCGCCCCTTTCTTCATCATCTTCTCATCTCCTGAAAAACTGCAGGGACTATTAACTATATTTGCAAGTTGAAAATCAGGGCGGGTAAAGTTCCAGATCAACACCTGCTTTCTTACTTCAGTAATTATCTATAGCGTGAAACAGAAAAATTTAATTGAAGTATAATACATATTTCTCCAGGCATCGCCATGTACTCAGAAAATACCAAGAACTCTGCTTCAAAGTTAAGTGCTTTGCTTTAAAGTTAAGTGCTATGCACATTCATGTGTATAAAGTCACTGCAGTACTAAAAAAGAAAATGAGAACCCACCCAGAAATAATGGTATAGCTCAGAATAATACACTCTGTGCTAAGGGTAAATTAGTAAAGAAAACAGTCCCTTCACCTTCCAGCTTCTTCAGCCACCCAACAATCATAAGCATAGCGCAGCCTCAGCTAAAACTGACGTGCTCCAGTATAACATAACACGCAGATACTGTATTTTGGGCAGCTGTGAGGTACAAAACCAGAGGCCCATCCAAATTGTCTTATATTTTAACTACCAACCTTCATCAGTCATTTCACAGGCATTAAGCACGCTTGCCTACCAAGCCTCAGGCAATGTACACTCAATATCCCGCCCTGCAAAAACATAGTCCTTCCAAACTCTTACTTGACAAACAGCATGTAGTTGGAACACCTCTGTACAATTGATAGGGCAGACATCCTAACATGCTTCTGTTTATTAACATGTCCACACAAATTGAGTTGAGGAACGCTCCCGTATTCAGGCGACATTAACACGTTCACAGGGATACCCTACTAACCTGGAGAAAGCTTTCCATCTGGTGAAAGAGTTTTGGGTCTCGCCGAATGCTGTCTTTAACAGATCTTGCCTTGAAAGACAGTGAGTGGAGCTCTGCTTCTATATTATCAATGGATAACCTAAAACCAGCATATACAGAGAATGTTTATCGAGGGGGGAGGAGCTGCCCGCAGGTTAGCCACCGTATGCTCCAAAAATGGATGTTGAACCTGAGGTGCAACAAGCCCTGCTATCAAACAAGACCTGCCTGTTCAGGAAACGTTTCCAGAGGAGACACTGAAAGTTAGGAGAGAGATAAGCACATTTCTTCTTATTTGCAGCCTGAAAAGATTCCCATGGGGTGTGGTTTCACAATTAACTCCAGCCAGTCCTACCCAGCCTTACCAGGAGAAAGGGTAACGCTGCCCTGCCTCTGACCAGGTGTTCCTGTTCTCTCCCTGGTGCCTGTGGTAGCACTCATTTTCTAGACGGCCCACCACACCTGTGTACTGAAAATTAACCTAGGAAAAGGAAAAAAAACCTATTTCCTTCCGGCTGGATCATTTGCTTGGTACAACGGATTACATGACTGTCCGAGTGCATTAGCTGGCACAAAAAGGGGGTCCCAAGGGTCTGTCAGCCAGGACTACCCATTTTGACAGTAGCATTTGGCATCATGAAATTGCACGTTACGTTCTTCTAAGCTCTCGCAGCAACGCGGCCTACAGTCTCATCCCAGCAGTTGCGACGTTTCATCCTTCTACCACATACCAGCAGCAGAGCTGCTCCTGTGGGGAGGTAACTCGGAAATGAAAGGCCACAGGGAAGAGCTCTGATCCGATGGAATTTAAGCTTTATCCTGGGAGACCCACATTCCGTACATCAGGAGCTCCCACCCCAATCTCTCAGTCACTTGAGGGTAAATGCTTCTAAATCTATGGCATTTGGCATTTCCTTCCAAGAGAGCTGAGCTTTGCCTAAGAATCGAAGCACTATAGTTTCCAAAATGATAAAAGTTTGTCAGTGCACACACAAATGAGTATCGTGTGCTGTTGCTTCTCTGCTTACTTCATCTGCAAAGGTTAGTTCCCTGTTCTGGGCAGATTATGGGTGTTTTTGCAAATAAGAAATGCAGTAGAAGATATGGGCTATATTTTTCTGCCTGTGAAGGAGGAAGAGGATGCCCTATAAGTAAAGAAGTCAAGACAATAAAAAATGAAGTACATAATGGTAGTAGTTTTAACATGCTCTAATTGGGAGGATTTATGAGCAACTTGTACATGACAGTTTTCTCGAATAAAAATCTTCCTCATGCCCAATGGTGAGCCATGTACTTAATTTTGTTTCATTTTCCTGTACAGAGTGCATTCCCTGAATAGATTTCAGCATGAGTTACAGAAGATTTTCAACATTAACAAATGTGATCAAAGAACAAAGTGGTTAGAAAAAATATCACCAGATTTGTGTTTCTGCCTGTTCTCCTGCTGTTTGCCAGGGGGCTTGGATGCCGAGGGAAGCTACATTCCCCAGCAGGCCACATGGCAGTCTGCCAAAAGGGTGTGTGGGTTGGATGGCAGAGAGCCACACAGGTGGTCCCTCAAAAAATTTCTGATTAACTCCATGGCCACTCCTTTCCTCAGAAGATTTCAGAGTCCTTTGCAGACATTACTTAACCCTGCATCAGATCTAAGAGATTGGATCCATTTTACAGCTGGGAAAAGAATGTAAATAGATCGCCCAAAGCTCAAGAGTAAGGAAGCAGCAAAACTGGGAACAGAACTCCAGGACTGCTAGCTTCCAGCTTGGGGCTTTAGATCACACTGGCTCACAAAAGCAAGTACAGTTATTGAGGTACAAATTGGGTTCAGTTTAAAATTATGCAGCTAGAAACTTGAAGATGAAAACAATGCAGAGCCCCAAACCCTTCAGGTTTTCCATTCAAGACAGAAATGGAGAAGCAAGCGATATATCAAAAAGCATCGAACAGAAGCCAGTACCTGTACCTGGTACCAGAGGCTTGGTTTAAGGAAAATCAGTAACCTCAATCTCTTAAAAGAAACATACATGCACATGTAATCGACAGGGGCAAAACTACCAAAAACCTATGGAGAACATGTCATAAAAAACCTCATACCTGAAGGCACATTGCAGGCATACTTCTGCTAGCAAATGGAAATGAAGCCCTCAAAGCTATAGTAAACATTTGTAAAGATCTCGGGTTTTGTGCCAAGGCTTCTCTGAATAAGCTCACCGCTTCACAAATAAGAAAATTCCAAGTCACAACCTAACCTTAAGTTCTCTGTTTTCTTTTGACTTACCTGGCGGCATCGTGAACATCCCTAATTTTTTCTGAGAAGTTGAGAAGAGCAGCATCTTTCTTTTGGGCTTCCTGAAACAAACAGAACAAAACCAAAACACACACAATCCATTAACATTCCACCATCATGCCAAAATCCCTAAATCCGGCAGTTCTAAAGCCTCTGGGAGGGCACTTCAAGGTTTCTCTCCTGCACTGTTTTTCTTCCCATTCAATCCTAACACAATTGAGCCGTGGAGACCCCTTAATGAAAGTCAAGGATCAGAACTAGAAACTTTTAACAGCAGCTTTGGTTTTGCAGCATATAATAGTAGCTGCTTCTGCCAGTGAACGCAAGCCACGTGTATTAATCGGGAACATCAGGGAAAGAACTATTTACTGATGCCCACTGTTCGAGCAGATACAATGTTTCCTGCACAAACATCAATTAATACCCCATTGTTAGCTGACTGGAAATCTGTTAAGCCAGTTTGTACACAGATAACCAAAGTCACATATGGAAGCACTGAAGTTCTCTCCCTTCTAAAATCAAGGAGTTTGAAAGGAAGGAAAAATAACTTGAAAAAAGTCTGCAGCAGAAGCTTTAGAAATACATGTCAGTCACCAAGGGAAAGAAAAAGAAACCTTACCAAAAACGCTACTCAAAAGATCCAAGAGGAAGACTAAAAGAGTATTTCTCAAAATAAGCCACTTCCACAGTGCAGGAACTCAGGACAGTAAGGAAAAAGCTACAATGACGAAGTTAGATGACGGCAAGCTTTTACATGATATAAAAATCCTCCAGTTTTCCATGGGTTTCTGGACAGGATGACCAGACATAGGTAAACTGGTGAATTTTGCGGCAGCAGAAGAAAGGTGAAGATTAGAAACAAAGCTGTAAAAAAACCCTACTTTTTCTGAGGCATGTGGCCCCTTCTATATCTATGGCTCTACATTTGTAGCAGTTGCTTGTAGCAGCAAAACAGTTTTTTTATACCAGAGCAACAAAATGCAGCAGACTCATCCCAGGTTTGTTTGCTTTTGTGTCCGCCAGCTTGAGCAGTGACGACAGTTTAAATCCAACAGCATTGCCAGCATAACCTCCCTAAAAAGAAATGAGCAAACAGCTGAGGCATGACATCAATGGACGGCACTACTAACAGCGAAGCTTGGTCAATCAGCCGCCTCCATTTCAGATGTCACTTACCGCATTCATAATGTTCCCAGCCTGAAGGACCAAGTGCAATATGGAATGCAGTTCCTCACAAGTCATTAACTCTGTAAGGAACAAGAAAATTGCTGTCTAACAATTGTTTGTTTAGAAATATACACAGGCAGTTACCAACTCCTCTTCACCGCAAGCTTTTAAAGGTGAAAAATTTTATTTTAATAGGACACTACAACAAACTGAAAAGGTCATGGGAGAAAAATGGTACTATATAATTCAAAGTCACAAGCGCAGCTGACAAACCTCAAGTATATGTTCAAACTTTAGCTTAGCGAGTGTAATATTTCCAAGGCAACCCCTAATAGCTCAGAAACCATTTGGGGCCTAATCCTGCAGTATGCAAAGTGTTTCATGCAAGCAGTTAAGTGTCCTCACCACCTACTAATTTCAGTGTCAGCCAAGTATTTTGCACCTTGCCGGATCCATTTGCCATCTGCCAGGACTGGGGTGCTGAACAACTACTCTTTTTTTGGGAAGACTTAGCCATCAGGCCTGAAAAGATAACAGGCAATGTTTAAATTTTCCTTGCTTATCCCGCTCCCGCTATGAATCATCATTTTATTTCTGTATGATCACCAACTCAGAGCATCTATTTTACTTCAGTCACATCAAAGATGATTTAGCTCAGAGTTATATTCAGTGTGATACAAAGAGTCAAATGGAGTAAAAGTGCCATTTAAAGCTTCTCCCTCACAGAAACCTGTTTTCTACGTATTTCTGTGTTTTTGTTTTTTTTTTTTTCCCTCTCCCCAAAATGCACAGTAGTGCCTAAAAGTCACCAGGAGGGAGCACCTTAGAAATAAGATACAGAAATTCAGAACTGCAAAGAGTTAATAAATTTGCATTATACAGGTAGCACAGCAAACCAAATAATTCTGAATTTGCAAGTTCCCATATGGCAAGAAAAATAACATGAGCTGGTTTTAGTGTAAGGTACAGTGTTTTACACTGATGAATATAATAAAAGGTGGAATTCTTTTTATAGTAAATACTTTTAAAAAACATTTTGCTTCAAAGTTCACATTCTATAATTTACCTTGCATTCAAGTGCTCGACACAGTACACTAATCTATTATTTTGGAAGCAGACAGCCCTTGTATCTTTGGATTTCAGTATTAGCAGCCTGAAAACATAGAACTAATTAAATAACCTTTGATCTAACAAGCTGTAGGTGAGGAAGAAAGAACACAAAAGAGAATACCAAATTTCATAAGGCCAAGAGGAGAAGGCAACATCTAAAGATTTTGCATAGCAAGAGCCTGCTCAGCGTCACTATTGGATACATCCATTAGCAGGCTAGATGAGAATCCATCAGGCTATTTAGACCATCCTAACCCTCAGTGATTATCAGCATTAGAACTTAAGTAAATACTCTCTCAGCTTAATTACAAGGAAAGAAACATAGCAGACAGGAATAGAAAAGCAGACATAATTCCTAAACATCTTCAGGCCATCAACAAACCCCGAAGTCAAAAGACCAAATGGAGGAGAGCGCATGACACGAGTGGACTGAAAACTGGGAAGCTCAGTCCGTCCGATTTGCATGACTGGCCTGATGCAGGAGCCGCCGACCAAAGCGTCTCCTCTGGAGGGAATGAATTCATCAGTTCACAGATCTCCTGGGTGAAGGACATGAAGGACAATAGGGCGCAGCTGCTTTTATACATAACATACTCCTTCACATATGTTTGTTGCTCAAAACACAAAGAACAATGATTTGAAACAGATCCCAGTATAAGGCCAAACTCAAACCTCAGCCTAAGCTGAGGCACATTCTTCTGAGTCAAGAAGGACCAGTTCAATTCCCACTGGAGGAAAAAACACACCAGGCTTTTCTCCCTTTCCTTTCACTAAAAATGACTATACTAAGCACTGGTGCTCATAGTTGAGTATTTGTACTACTATGCCATTTTATACCACTACAAGCAGTCTAAAGAGTGCTCTAGTAGCCTGTCAAAAGAATTTCCAGGATGAAATGGGAATTTCATACTGAGGAACAGGACAAATAGGCACTCAAGGCATCTGAAAAGGTCAGCATTAATGCCTAAATGAAACTGGGAAATTAACTATTTTGTCCTGCAGAGCAGAAGACACCAGACTACCTTATGAATAACCCACTGCAGTATTTCAAAATTTATGAAATGTAGAGAATACAAGAGAAATGTAGAGAAACATGGAGAACAAAAACAGTAAACAAAGGAACAGCTGTAGTATTAAGTCTCTACAATAAAGACTTTAGCCCGTCAATACTGCTACCTCAAAAGGCAACAGCATATAGAGAAATTTGGAAACTACACAGTGATTTTCTCTATGGATCTCTGAAAGAGCGAGCAGAGAGGGGTAACAATTGCATTCAATCATTGAGACAGCGATGCATGAATGAGCAAACTGTACTCAAAAGGCGATTAATCCTAATTTGGCCATGGACACCTGCGCTTCGCTCAGTTTTGGGTACACTGCTCGTAGGCTGTGGTCACGAACTCATTGCTAATGTGCCCAAAGTCTCCAGATTTTTGATTTTGGAAGCAAAGATTCACCAGGCACACCCTGATGGCATTTGTCAGAGGGGAGTTCCTTTTAATAGCTAAGGTACCTGAAATTCAAGCTCTAGTCTTCATAATGCAGACTAATTAACATGCTAACAAAAACAAGAGTATTATGCATGTCCCAACATGCTTAATTACCTTTTGTTGCCCGTCTTATAATTTTCATGTCGTCCTGCAGAGAAGCACAGGAGGGTGAGAACTCCCTCTCTAATACCATGGCTTCAATCCTAAGAGCATAGCTGGAGCACACAAACAGACAGGTTTAGAACTGACAGCCAAAAGAGAACATTTACCATGAGCAGAATAAACCTACAGTCTCCTTACTTTGGCACCTGGATTAGTAAATACATGAAGGAATCAGCTTGAGACAGTTTTGATACATCTCCATCAAAGGCTTTTAATTTCTTTACCTAGAAAAGAGAAAAAAAGACTAGCAAAGAATTTTATCAAAGATCAATATTAACTTTACTTTGGAAGGAAACACCTTGAAATGCAGTAAATTTAACAGGAGGCATTAGAGTCCACTCAGTGACTGACTTAAAGGCTTCACCGTCCAAGCCCCTGTAATTTGCACACACCCCAATCAGAAAAAAAATAAAACCAGTAACATCACTCTTCTCCCCCAAACCGAGCTACACAGCCCAGTGAAAAAAAAAAATACGTTGCCATTGTTCTGACTGGTGATTCTGATTTCTGGTCAATGACTGTGCTCATGGCTATGTTTAGGACCCTGCCGTTACAGTCTCCCCAGGAAAAATGGCTCTTTTCTTTCTGACTGGTCCATTTGCTATTCTCCAGCTGAATTTCTGTTCTCCCAGGAAATAGCTGCTGAAGTGGTATCCGAAAAATGATCCTCAGCTCTTCAGCAACTGTGATACACCCTTGGGCACAGCTTAAAGTTAACTGTGTTCAGCATTTCCAGCAAAGGACTGCCTACATCTTTGCCACAATGCAGGTAAGGTTTAAGTTATGGCTTTTTTACCATATACTTGCTTCAACCGTTTCCTCTAAAACTCTCTTAAGGGATAAACTTCATGCTCTTCAGATTGTTGGGGTTTTTTTTGCTCATATGAAATATTTTAAAGATTAATGCAATCTATCATTTTAAGTTATTTGTTGTTAGTACTTTCAGAACATCATTTACATGCAAAGGAAATATCACTGCATTAATTTTGTGGCTCTTCCTTCCCAGCTCCACCAAAATCCATATATTTGCATGATCTGGAAGCCACTGATCTGCCCACATACTTACTATTTGTTTATATAGAAGAACTGGAAAATACATGTACATATGTTTAAGCGTAACTGGAATTTCTTCCACATTTTCCAACACAGCGACTGTGTCCACAGCAGAGCTCACTCTCAATTACACTATTTCTTCATTCAACCAACAAGTTCACACCCAGCATCAGTTTTATGTTTCCACTGATTTACACACCAGCTCATCATCCTTCCTTTTCATAACATTACACTTAAAGCCCATTCATAACCACATTTACACAGATGGTCGTCAGTTTTAGAAAGCATATGAAGGTATCCTGGAGACAGGCGCACTACATCAGGGCACCAACAGTTTTCAGGTTGCCATGATTTAGCAAGATATCCACAGGTTTTTTAAAGCATCAGGCTCCAAATGAATCACTTAAGTTATTTTCCTGCTTTCAGAAGTGTGGGGGGGAAAAAAAAAAAAAAGTAATTGTAGTGGAAGACAAGATAAGTCATGCTAAATCAGGGATTTAAAATAAAATCTGGACCAGCAGAAGAAAAGGATTCTTTTAACAGCTTTTATCAAATCATAAAAAAAAAGAAATGTTGAGCGCACATTAACAAAAATTACAAATTAAGCCTAGAATAGAAAAAACTTCTTTTTCAAATTAAAAACCAAACCAACCCACCCCCAAAAAACACAACTAAAACTTATGACCATGAAAGAGAATTCTAGTCAAAGAACAAATTTGATTCAGGCTAACTAACGCCATTTCCTAACACTGCCCCCCCCCCATTTAACTTGAGACATTCAGACAAAAACTCCTTCTAAAGATAAACAGCATACCCATTTTTCTGAGGCCTGACAAAACTCCTACTTTACAGAGTCATTCAAGAAGTTTGCCAACAAAAAACAGGAAAGACCAGACTTGACATTCCTGATATTTCTAAGGTGTTAAACGAGCAAGAAACAAAACCAAAATAAACACTTTTCCTTTTTTACATCATGAAGTAGGGGGTAGAAGGCATCTACTATGTCAGTTAGTCTTTGCAGGTATTCTTTAACCTAGCTTCCAAAAAAACAGTGGTCTGCAACCTAAACAACAAAATCTGCAAATTCTCCAACCTCATTTTAGTATGTTCCAACAATACAGGCATTCAGATTTTTTTTTTTTT
>KL271726.1:0-18660 GCA_000699545.1 Podiceps cristatus | reverse complement strand
TAATTTTGTTTGTTTCAAAAATTTACGAAATTTAAGTTTTTTTTTTTTTTTTTTTTTTTTAGGGTGTGAAGGGATGGAGAGAGACAGAAGGGGGATGCAGCCCAACAACAAAAAAGTCACCCCAAATCACAAAAATCAAGATCATATAACCACAGGCAATTACAGGAAGATGCAATTTTAAGATTCAAATGCACAAAAAGTTAACAACAAGAGATCCTGAGATATTCACACGAATATTAACTTATTCATGCTACCTGTATTACATTTAAATATACTTTTGACAGTAAGTAGCAATCAATGTTATCTATGTGGAATGTTAATGCCGCAATGTGAACTTTGTTTTCAAAGCATTTTGCAGATGCTCAGTGAAATCCTCTTTCTTCCGCACTATGAAGAAAAATGCCTGGAGTGGTACACAGGAGTACTAAATCCTAGAATTCATCCAGAGGAAGGGCTTTCCAATACAGGCACAAGAGAAGACGCTGCGGAGGCCGCCTTCCGATGGGCAGGATGGGGTGTGAACGCCACTATGTAAAAAGCTTTGGGCAGCAGTCAACTCAAAAGACACTCTGCGTAATCAGCCCTAGAACAGAGATGCACTCACCGCCTGGTTCCACTTTTCCCAGCCGGCATCAGCCACCTTAACCCTCACTGTCTTTGCCTTAGATGCCCAAAACTACCTTTATAAGAAGCAGCGAAGCAGCTCACCTGACAAGCCCAAAACCCAAGCAAGGTGGAGGACAGTGACCCATTAGACAAGCAGACAAAACAGAAATACAGAAGCACCCTTTTTCACCCTGGAATTCAGCACAGCATAGCCTGGTTCTCCTTATGTGTCTAAGTTTTTTAGACAGGAGACTAAATCCTCTTAACTTGGCCTTAAAACAGTAAGCAAATAGTCTGGGGAACGGCTAAGGTAAAGTTAGGACAATTTATTTTGTGTACCCTCTTTGTTATAAATTTCATAACTGAACAAGATCAGTTCTCTCACCATGAAGCAGGAAAAAAAAAGTTACTTAACTTAATTGATGCTACCTATAAACTAAAAGAACTGCTTCTGAACCCAAAGCTAAAAACTACTGAAACGTGTTTTGGAAGGCTGCCCCTACACGTTCCAGGGGCAGGTACTAACGAGCCCACGCGACTGGCCTCCCTCCTCTGCAGCCACGCTGTCCAAGCCTTCCCAAAGAGCACCGAGATTTTCTGATGGCTCCTAGCAGTGGGGTTCAAACTCAAACACCAAATGCAGCCAGGAACTGCACAGAAACTATGGGGACTGACAACCATGTTCACTATTAATCATGTTGACAGATATAGTAGATTGGTTTATGATTAGCTTGAGAACACAAAAGAGCTAAAAAATGTGATTAACAGTAAAATCACAATGAATAACTATCAGTTATGGCCTCAGCCTCCTGTCTTCAAGCATAACAAAATCTTTTCCACAACAGTACGCAACCACGTACCAAGATACAACAGCATAATGTATATATGCAAGAGAGCATTACATCATATGCTCAGTTCTGTATTACTCAAATTGAGCACAGAGCTACTAATTTGATTTTTCATTATATCTGTATATAGAATATGCATTTGCACTGTCCATGCATGCCCATGCACACTAAATCAGATTTAGATACAGAAGGTTCTCACATATGTAATTTCCTTCATTTTAAAAACAGTTATGAAACAGAGAAACCCCCATCTTTGATTCAATTTGTGAACAATCAGAGTAGATATGCCTGTCGCAAGTATCTCATTATTCCTCACTCTCCCCCTTCCCTGCCACTCAAGTTTTCATTTTTGAGCTACCAGTAGCACTTATTTACAACTAGTGGGATTTTACTTTATGGGGTAAAACAGATAAGTTGCACTCTTATGGAGGATCTTTGAAGAGTGTAAATCAGTACACCACTCATCCTCATACAGGCTTGTAAAAGTATTTCCCCACATTCTGATCAAGTCAGTCACTTATTTGTTATGTGGGGAATATTTAAGTAAAGCCAAGTGCAATAGTCCAGAGGAGTAAACATTTTCTCTGGGGTTTTTTAGTATTTTCATACCACCACAAACATTCGGGGCACTGAAGAAAAACAGAGTTAAAAAATACCAAACCCCCAAAAGCCATCACGGTGGGATCCAACTACAAGGGCACATGGGAAAGCAGCTAATGTATTAGGTGTTGAGGCACCATGGGGCACATCCCTGGGCAGTGGCAAACCTCTATCAGCAAATGATAAAAAGGAGAAAAACCTGCAGCTAACACAAGGGGCGAAAAAGGAAGCAGGAGATGAGGGTTATAAAGGATGGTCAGCCATACGCAGCGCTGGCTGAGGAAAAGAGGGGGCAGTTAACTACACACACACAGTTTGGAAAGGGTAGAGCTGACAGACAGAAGCAATTCCAGTAAAGCAGGTGACAGGCAATGAGGGTTTTAAAACAGACTACAGGAGCAAAGCACAGGCTTGAAACATTATAAAGGAAGTTAAGACACTGTGTTGATAACCTGGGCGTGCATGTGTGTGGGTGAGCTGATTAGCAGTATGATACGCTCTCTTCTGTATGTATTTAAAGTACAAATTCTGGCTATTCTAGCTCGTTAAACACTGGACTCTCTCAACTTTTACCAGACTGGGCCTGCTGAAGAGTGCAATGACATGCCCATAAAAGCAGCAAAAAGCTTCTCCTCTGCTTTAGTCAGGGTGCCAGTTACTGACAGCTGTCAGCCAAGGAAGAGCTAGGAACCTTTTAAGAAGTGATACAGCACAGGCCATCATTGCTTCAGTCAAGACAAAGGCTCCCTGGAAAAAAAACCATGAGCTGCAAAAGGGATGAAGCAGAACAGATTCCAAATAGGCATTTCTTCCTCTTACAAAACTGCTAACCACAGTAAGGTACAAACAGCAAGACTTCTAGCAAGGCTTACACAAAATCAGTGATCTTATCTTACTTGTTAATGTATTGCGTGTTTTTATACCTTTTCTTGGTGGTCTTTTTGAACCACCATGTGATGGCTAGGCTGGTGCCACAGCCACAGCCCTGAACAAAACCTTGAGTGGAACCTTGCAGCAAGCTCCAAGTTTGCCAGCTTCAAGGATTTGTCAATTTTTTCAAATGAGACATTTGAAAATACACAAATGTTTTCAGTTTGACAAAGGACTTCACAGCAGTGCCAATATTTCAATAATGGTCTTACTCACTTTGACAAAAACATCCAGCAAAGAGCCAGTATTTTCCGTTTATACACAAAAATTCGAAGAGCTTTCATAGCTGTTGAGATTTTTCAGAGAAAACAGCTAGAAAATTACTAGTAGTGACACCTATTTCTGCATGTAAACAGTTGCCACATTACAATACTGCAAAAAGAAAGAATAATGTTAAAGACAACAGATGTTAAATGTATTTGCTAGCCTGAATATTTAGCCTCCATTGTCAAAAAGCCATTCCATCTCAAAGATGCTAGAACGTCCATCAGGTGCCTGAGATAAAACAGACTGAAACTATATAAAATATGTCACATACGTCACACTGGTGACCAGGGTAACAGTCAGGTAGTGCAACTATATGGCACAACACTTCTAGATAAGATTAGAGTATAAAGCCAGGGTTTATTCACACTAGATAAACTGTAAAGGTTGTTGGTAAAAAAAAGGAAGAAACATGACAGACCAGAGTTGCCCTTTCTACAGCTATGACCAAAATGGTGTTCCTCTCTCCCCGTTTTCATCTTTTCAGACTAAGGATTTATGATACCATATAGAAAAAAATACAAGACATCTCCAAACACAGTTATTGGAGTGGAGCACAGGCCTGGCAGGGGGTATTTGTCTCTTATTCCAACCTGCAAGACAACTGTGCTACCGGGAAATATGACTGTAAATAGCTGAGCTCCTGAAAAAGAGAAGAGTACAAAGGGGAACTGCAGAAGCCCACCCATGGTTACACCAAGACAGTAAGCACTGGTAACTGAATAACAACTAATCTCCTAGGATCTGACTGCTTAAGCCTCTGCTCAGAGTAATTCGCAAACCCTACAACAACAAAGCAGGCCTTCAGAATGGGAAGTACCTAAGGGTAATCCCAAAGAACCCTTGCTGAGGACGGTGCACGATTCTGCAGGGACAGGCCAATGCGATGACACCTTGCCACAGCTCTCTCATGTGATACAGCCACCAGAGCAAGAAATTAAGAGACTATTCAACAGAATAGGGAACAGCAGAACAAGTAACACCACTCCATCTGATATCTCTAGTGATTTTGGATTATTTGTATGTGGGGAGGGACGGTACAGTTCTGACAGCTTCCCCTTAGCAAACAGTGAATCAATATTCCAGGAGACAGATTACTGTCTCCCTCCTAGTCTGAATACCCAACAAAATAGACGGAGATGTACAAGGAGAACAATGAACATACATTTAGGGGGGAAAATGCTTAGAAAAATGAATAAAAAGCTCTGAGGCTCCTAAAGAGAATGAATGTTTTAACTAACTTCACTAAAATTTTAGGAGCCATAGCAGTAAACGAGTTATTGGACCCACTTATTCTTTGAACACTTGAAGCATGAGGACATGAAGGCACTGAAACATTTTTCCATACCCAGAGGAAGCACCAGTCCCTCACACACAGGCTCTTCTCCCTGTCCTGCGCCCCCACCCCAGCTCTTACTGTGGGTGCTTGCCAGGAAGCGGGGAAACCTCCCAAGTAGTGAAACAATTACAGGGAGAATAACAAAGGGAAGGGGTCTTTTCCTTTTCCTGATGGTGAGCAATGAGACCTCTGAAGCGTAGAACTAATTAGATACAAATACCTGCATGCTGGGAACAAATCTCTTTCCAGCTTTCCCTTGGGAATAGCAGCAAATCTAACATTTAATGCCCCTTAATTTCTAATACCCCTCTGCACCATGAAATCTCTTCTATTAATTTCTCAAGTGTCTCCTCAAAAGCACTTCTGAAGTGTTCTGGCCCCACTATCTTGAGGGACAGGCCTGTTGTCAAATCATCAACTAGGAAATAAATATACCTTTGCTCTCTTAGCAGCTAGTGGATACGTAAAGCGCCTAGCAGAGTATTGCAGGCAGTCTCCTGTGGATGCCGAGGCCATGCACCACCTACCAAGAGTTAGCAGGAGGGCACTTTTTCACTACTGTCATGCACCATAAGATAACATTCAGCAATTTACATTACAATTTGAGCTGAATTACAACATTTCTATCAAATAGGAGTACACTGTTTGAAAAACTTTCTACTTGTGGTAAAATAACAATGAGGTTCTAAACCAGAAACAGGAAAAGAAGAAAAAAACACCTTTTTTTTTTTTTTTTCCCCCAGTCTAATCTGCTGAATATATACAAAGTTGACAAGGATTGACTTTCTTTTAAGGTAGTACTTCACTGTTCTCTTCTGACTCAGAAAGAGATAAATTCTGTTTAAATACAGGAATATGTACTGAAATTCCAACAAAGAGGGAAGAGGGAATCGTTCTGAGCTCCCAGAACTACTGTCATATATTTTACAGATTAATTACATATCAACTCTAAAAAAAACATATTAAGCAAATGTAACAACAAAACACAGTTTTTGCAAGACTCCGCAAAAGCAGCCCAAATTAGGGTTATACATTTGACAGCAAAATATTACGATGTGTTTTGCTGTTGACTTGATCTGAGATTTGCTGCTGCTGCACAGAGGAAACAGAGTGCGTTAACAGTATGACCTTGAAACGGTAAAGCATGTGAGTTGACATTGATCTATATGTGGATGTTAACTAGCAATTTCCCAGGTTTTAGCTATGGCTTTGATGTGAAGCACTCAAGCAATTCTAATGCTAATTTTGTCAAGTTTGTGGTATACCTTTCTCGCAAGTACATAGAAATGGGTCAGTGCAAATACAGCAGCAGACAAGGAACTGTGCATCATTAAGCAGGGCTCCCAGGCCAGTCGATGAAGCTTCACCTCTTTAATGATGTGAATGGACTTGCAGGTTGGGACTGGGAGGGGAGAAAGCAGCACTTGTGTGCTGGTCCTATGTCGAGCACGGGGACGTTGCACAAGGTGCTGCTGGTAATTCTGTGACCCCCCCAGAGCAGTTACCTACACTGCACACAGAAAGGTTTCAGGTCTCGGTAAAATGTTTATGGGACAAAAGGGACATTGTAACGGGCATCAGAGAAACAAAAATACCTTACCACTACCTTCATTATGAAGCGCCTTAAAAGTAGGTGAAATTACATGATGTGAAGAGAATGCCTACACTGCAACCTCAATACCACACGTCAAATGAAGATTAAACCTTTGCACTCAGTGGTTTCCTATCCCCTGACCTCAGGAAGGCTTTTGGATTCCTCTTTTACAGACCTTCATGTTAGAAACCCAGGCAGTACAACTCTACAAAGGAAAAAGAAAAGTTCCATATAAAAACATTATTTACCTCCTCTGCTTCTGGTAATAATTTAAGAAATTCATGCAGCAGTTCAGAACCATAGGGCTCAGTTCTTCCATGATAAATATCTTCAATGATGGATTCAGCAGACCTTGAAAAAACAATTGAGCATACACATTTCTAACACTTGCAGGGTGAAGAGTTACACAAATTGAAAAAAACAAAACAAAACAAAACAACCAACAACAAAACAAAAACACAACCAAAAAACCCCAAAACATGCCTGAGCTACTCAAAGGAATTATAATGAGGTTATGTATCTGTGTCTGCAGCAGCACTGTTCTAACACCACTTTTCAATGATGCTTTTACTAAAGGGCGACACTATCAGTGAATAAAGACAGTATTGAATCAGCTGGCTTAAAAAAAAAAATCCTCACCTCACCCCTTTCTATCAATTCTTTACAAAGACAGACAGACAATGAAAAGCAGCTCTCATGCAGTATTATAGGAGATACAAGTTTCCCTTAACTACATCTGAAAACTCACTTTAACCAGTTTAATAGTAGCGCGCTCTTGAATGTTTAGTGCCAAGTCATAATGGCACTCAAAACTAAACATGTTAGAAAACAAATTATGAAATGTATTTACTTATGACAAACTTGTATAGAACTGTAAGCTCCACAAGGAACAGAGCACAATATACACTACATTTGGTAAGAACTATAAAGAATTTCACACATCTGTAGCTTGCACTAGCTGCATGGAAAAAACCATTCTTACTTTTTGAATTGTTTGAGAAATATCCCAATGTTCATACTTCTTTTCGCATCCAAAATGGAAACCTAAGAGAGAAAATGAGAGATTAATCTACTAATACCTAAGAAAATAGCATATAATGCAGATATCATTCCTTAAATTGCTAGAGATAATTGTTTGCAGTTGCCACCAAATCACGAGCCAAATGAATACAGAGAGTCACTGTATCAACAAAGATAACATATTACAGAACTAGTTTTTACCAGGGAAATACACAGCACACCCACACCACCTTTTTTTCAAGTGAAGCAAAAAAACCATAGCAACATTTGTAGAAGGAAGGAATCAAGGTAATTTCTATTTCATTACAAAGTGAAAACATTCTTATTTCATAACGTTGCATCTGCACAATGCTGCTTGCCAAGTAATATGCTGTATTGCATTCGGAGGCCCCGCAGTTACTAAGTACCACACTTCAAAACACATGTATTTCAGAGGTCACGTTATCAACGTGAGGATGGGCTTTCTAAGCAGCGGTCAGTATGCACTACTGATTTCATTCACGTGAACTAACAGCCATGCTGATCCACGGAAAGATAAGGAAATCGATCTTGAATCAAAACCTGAGAGAGATAATGCTCAAATCTGTTTATCTAGATGCAAACAGAAACCCTTAGTAAAATAATAGTCTTCCCCCACTTTATATTTTAAAGTCGATTTGCTATATCATCTTGCATGTACAATTCTGGAGATTAAGCAGAGGAAAAAAAACAAAGCAAAAAACAAAACCAAACCCACTTCTTTTCACTAATTCATTTCTAAAAAATTTTTAAATAAAAGTGTTAATTATTTCCATACTAGTTTTTCTTCTTCCTGTAGCAGCATACAACTTCAAATCTGAGATGTCTGCACTGTTTTAGTGAATCACGTCCTTAAGGTTAAAATTTCACCACAGCTATTTTGGTGATAACAGCTACAGAAGTCATGAGATTTACAAGGACAAGAGAATTGTTTCACGTTAACAGTGCCACCCGACTGCTACAATAAAACAACTCAGTACACACAGATGTTCGAGACTGCTGTTGGACTCACGTGATGTTTGAGGTTTTGACAACTGGAAAGGTGTCTTGACCTCCATGACACTGCACAAATTAGAAATACGTATATAAATGCAACGTTGGCATCGTCACAAAATTGAACTAGCCTGCAGTCAGATGGTGACAGTGAAAATATAGGTATGATTAATGCGCTATCCTCAACATACACCCAGAAGACAGCTTCCTCATCTGCTGAAGAGAGTGAACTGAATTTAAAAGTTTTCTGAAATTTTGGAATTTCCTCTCTTCTGAGGCCAGCAAAGACTGGAAAACACAGGAAATATCAGCGTATTAATTAGATGATTGCTAGCCTGAAGCCCTTCAGTTTTAGCATATGCAAAGATAAGAGGGCAGATTGTGGTTTATTCTCCTGTTATCTTAGGAGTTGGGAGGCCCCCAACAGATCATTAAGAAAAAGCCCCTTAGCACAGGACAGGTTCAACTATCTTTCCCCCTGCACTATCTAATCTTTTCCAAATGGTTTACTGCAAGGACCTCTCAATGACCTCTCAGACTGCAGCCTCCAATTGCTCTGCTCACTCCTAATTCTCTGTTTTCTCTGTACTAGTTAAAGCCTGTAAGCTTTGCCATCATGGTTAGGCTTTCGGGCTGCTGGTTTTTTTAAAAGCATATTCACAGTTAACATTCTGTACCTGTAATTTTCAGTCATGGCTGGTAACTGTTACAGTAAGACTGACCATCAGCTGGGTAAACGTTTGATTTCCATGGCACAACTCAGATTTACAGTACAACCTCAAACAAAACCAGAGATTTTTAACATCTTCCCTCAAAGAAAAACAACAGATGGCAACATATACAGCTGCATTTGCCTTATCAGTACAACATAAAACAAATGTTGTAACTTTTTCTTTTTTAAGTACAAGGATCTTACACACTTCTTGCTCTGTATATGATTGTATTCTATTCTTTCCCATTTTCTTTTTCAAGCACGCAATCAAAACACATGGCTCAGTTTTCAGTCATTCTTTGCCTGGTGTCCAAGATCATCAGAAGCGTTAGAAAAAGCTGTCATTAGTTAACTACCTTCAAGGAGCCTCCAGATGGGAGCGTGAGGAGGAGAAAAGGGGAACCTGGCAGATACTCTATAAATACAAGTTCCTACTCCTTGCACACAGACATGGTAACTCCCATCTCACATTCAGTACCATGTTGCATACTAGATCCACAATCTTAGCTTTAACACCTGTTCCTAATGTATACTCTTCTTCCCCACTGAGCTTTCATTTTATTTGATCCTTGCAGAAAGCTGCCTGCACAGGACTTCCTACCAAGCTGTTGCTTTTTACCCTTTAAACATTACCCCAGCTTTTTATAAAGTGTGGTCCTATCTTCCACTCATACACACCTTCAGCACTGGTGCCATCACAGCATGTTCGAAATCTCTCTTTGACACCTAAAGAGATTTTAAAAGTGCTGCGCACCCGTGACATCCTTTTACTTCTTGAGTCAAGAAGTTACACCGGACTGTAAGAATTAGGAAGACATCTTCCCAGTCTCACTGGGATCATCTATACCAAAGAAAACTCTCATGGGGTTTCTCATGATTTACTTTAGATAAATTCAGGAGAGCTTTCTCCATTCTCATCTTCTTCAACTCTCTTGCCAGAGAAAACTATTAAATTTTTATCTTACTCTTGAAATACTACAGTTCCCTCAGATACTTCACACCATCTCAGCACCTGCACTGTGCCAGCCACTGCCTCACACACTTGCCACCTCTCCTTCAGAAACAGTGCAACCCTGGAAGCGAGAACAGCTGATTCACTCATGAACCCGCTTCCCATCACCACAGTATTCCACTCGGGGTATGTCTGAAATCTGCAGCAGGCACGGATCATGTGGAGTAATAATAGCATCAGTTTGACAAATGTTAATCCACCATTGAAACATTCACTGTTTCAGATGTATTAAGGGAAGGGAAAAATTAGCTAGAGTACCATGGTGAAGTTGTGATGATGTAAGAGGAAATCCGCTCCTGAACTCTGACAGAAATTTGCAACCAACTGGAAAGATTCAGAGGAGCGTTCTAGGAAACACAAACAGCCCCACTCCAATACTGACTTCGTACCGACTGCGGAAATGCAACAGGAGTTTCTTGCTGTGAGATTGTCAGTGAGAAACAGGAAGACAACGAAGTGGATTTATGACAGATCAGTTAGTGAAAGCAAAACATTGTATGTATTCTTTGGACAAGAACAATGAGGCTTCATGTAGTGGGATACAGTTTACAAATTACAGCAAGCAGGGAACAGCCTGGCGGCGTGGGCTTGGTGCTGGAGGTTAGGAAGGATATAAACAGCTTCCTGCTTCAGCTTCCACTTCACAACACGCTAGCACTGCTGAGCGCAGTATTTTGGCCTCTTTCTTCAAGCCACATGCATTGCCCAGAGCGGCTGAGGAAAGGCGCGCTTCCACAGTGCGGCAGAGAGAACCTAGCACCTGACTACAGCACCCCATGTCGTCCGTCCTCCCTTTTTTCCCTTAGGCAGGCACTGGTACTCAGCTCATTGTGGTTTTGCTGCCTTAGTCCTCTGCTGGAGCAACAGGCTGAATCAGCTCTCAGGAAGATGCAATGAGCATCAGAGCCAGCGCAGGGAAAAGGGAGAGAAGGGGATGAGCCAGGAGAGGGGAGAAGAGGCATCCTGTTCACCCCTTCCAGCTTTCTTCTCTCCTCCTCTCACTAGCCCCTCGCACAGGCTCTGGAATTGACTGCACCCATTCGCAAGCCATCAAAACTCACTAAAATAGCAGAAAACTACTCCAGCAGAAAACAAACAAAAACCCCAAACGCTATTCTGCTAAACTACTGGCTTAAATCTGTTTACAGAGGGTCCAAAGTCTGCCACAGCCAGACGACAGCAGGGAGAAGGTGAGGGACAAGAGCAGAGGGATGGTTCGAAGGAGAAAACAAGACCGTCTCCCTTGGCTGGCAACAAGCTGCCCTGCTTGCTCAGCTGGCAGGCTAGCTACAGCCTAGGTGAGCGTACGTTGTGCCGTGCTGTGACAACACTAAAGGATGGGGAAAGTAAATTGGTGTGTAAACTTAACTCTATAGCCCCTATTTTTCAGGGGCTCAAATTACAGGAAACCATAGGGCAAATTAAGCCTTTAGTCAAGGAAACACGTTAATTAATCTCCTAAGGCTTTGGTGAGGGATTATTTACGAAGAGGAAAGCATTTGCTGTAGGAGTTTGACTCAAATCTCAAAAGCAACTTCTATTACAATAATGATGTTTACTACTGAGCCTCCAGAATTAGGATTCAATATCCTGGAGCTGGGCATCTAAATTCTCTGTATAACACACTAGCAAATGAGGAATTCAAAGGACATGCAGTTCTGTAAGCTGCTACTCAAAGAGAGAACTTCTTCCAAAACTGCTCGTTATTTCATGATCAACAGCGATCTCTGGAGAAGGTATGAAACCTGCAACTCCAGCACCATCTCTGGGGCAGTGCCCTCAGCACCGGCTGAAGAGTCACTCTTCACCGCTCACACCGAAGCTCCACCACTGCACCGAGAGGAACCCCATGGAGCCAAAATGACAGCCTCTCCGGCCGTGCACAGGTACAGCACTTCGGACACATGCTGTTTGTCTCAGATTTGGACCTAAGCAGTACTTGAATTCATCCACTTGAAGTTATCTTGAAAATCTGCTGTTGACATACTATGGCAACTAGACTAACTCCACTACTTAAACTCCAAAGGACATTTTTCACTGCTACATCATAGAGCACTTTCTGAAATCAATTGTGTTTTACACAAAATGAACAAAGGTGCTGAAACACAAAATGTCTTGCCTGCCTTCCCCAGCCAGCGATGAAGCCAGGAACAGAATCCTGCTTCCTCAGCCCCACACTAACACGCTCTCCACAAGGTCACATGGATGCTGCGTACCACAGCCTGACCCCCGCACCCTTCAGCCTCTACATTTTACTTCAGTGAACTGAGGATAACCATTGCATCTTGCCTGCCTTCCCCAGCCAGCGATGAAGCCAGGAACAGAATCCTGCTTCCTCAGCCCCACACTAACACGCTCTCCACAAGGTCACATGGACGCTGCGTACCACCATTGCACCATTAAAGTCAGAGCGCAGCAGCTGACAGCACTGATGACGGCAATCACAAGCATTGCCTATGCCTCAAATCGCCATACTTCTGCTGAATGACTCCTGCAGTAACGTTAAGCATCTGAGCTGTTGCGTATCTGTGCTTCCGCACTTCCAACGACACATAGCTCTTCAGGATTATCTCCTTCCCGCCTTACTAAGCGGCTAGGGCTGCAATGTCCATTAACGCCCAAGAAATTGCTCACCCGTCTGACACAGTCCTGCGGCATGCTTGACAAAGCTGAGCAACGGAGGTGAACGTTTTGTCACTTAAGCCGCACAACTCAGAGGCAAGTCCTGTTGCCTCACTGCCTGCCATGTGCAAAGGCACCCTGGGAGCCCTGAGCCAGGGCGGACGGGTGTCAAGCAGCAGAGATGCACCGGACCACCATCGTTACCAGCACCACAGGGAGGCACAAAAACATCAACTGGCAGCAAGGCAGGCTTTTTTGTTTCCAAGGAGCTGTATCTTGAGGAAACCCTTGTTTTGCAGGCCTGTAATTTTAATCTCTAACACTGCTCTTAAGCTCCCCAGGATGCCCCGAGTTTCAAGCTGTGCATGAGAATGCCTGAGTTCTGGAGCACACTGGGGCTTTCTCTGCCCTGGCTACTGTATGCTACGGACCACGTTCAGTTTATGAAACTTCTAATTTTTACTATAACTAGATCTTCATCACACGGCAGTCTTGGAAGGGGGAGCTTCTAAGGAAACACACAGGGCCAGAGCTGCGTACATCTGTTTGCGATACAGGAAGTCCACTCACTGCAATCCCGACTGGCAGGTGAGCACAGCCTGAAAACAGCGCAGAGGTTAATGACTACCTCTGACGATGGCCCCAATTACTCCTTCCCGATATCAGGGTTTCGTTTCAGAGTCTGCAATACGCATGCCTGGTTTTAACCCCTTGTACGTAAACTAAAATAACATGCACACTATCAGTACATCGTTTTCTCACCTTGTCCCTGCTGATCTTATTTTGACATATCTGAATCCTGCAAAATTCTATCAAGTCCCTATTTTCTCACTAAAAACTGACATGTTGTTACACCTCTTAACCCTATGCCCTCTGCACTTTGTTTACAAGCCAACATGTATATAGACACGCACCAGTGATTAAATCTGCATTTCAACCTTCCAATTACTTCGCAGAAAGATCACTTAAGACAATTCAGTTCAGGCTTCACAAAGAGGCTGTCTATAAATCAGGATTTAAGGACTAGAAAACCTACTTATCAGTTCACCAGAGAGTGTTTGAACCTGAAAGTGCTTGGTATATACCTTCTCACCACCAGAACTGTAAGAATTTTCAGATGTTCTTGGAAGGTTATTTTAGTGTCCAGAAAAAGCAGGGTAAATGAAATAAAATTTTCATTAGCAGGAAAGCAGCATTTATGAAAGCTGAAACTTTACAATTCTCTTAATCACTCTATTATAGGGTTTTTTTCCTTGCTGTCATGCTGGTACTTCCCTTCCTGACGTCTCTAGGACATCAAGAGTATATACAGCATTAACCCTTGCAGTAGGATTCTCTTCCCTCCCACCTGGTGCATAGTCTGCATGTAAAACATCTCTGCACAACAGATATAGTGGAAGAGCTGAAGAAAAAAATTTGCAATACACTCATGTTTCACACTGAAAACTCAAGGGCTATCCAACATGAGGAAACACAGATGTCTTCAGCTCCTTCCACTTTTTTATATTTAACAGGTGATCAAATCACAGCACTTACCAAGTTAAAATACTAAAACACTGTTAGCTCTTTGAAAAACAAATGCGTGCCACTAAGAACAAAGAGATTATCCTCCCCGCTGTTCCCCTCTCCTTCAAATCAAGACAAATTTGCCGTAAGGATGAAACACAACAGAGAAAGAGACAAAGGCAAGTCAGAATTCACACCAATTCCTACAGCATTATATGAATGAGAGGTTTTACTTCAATTCTTACCTCCTCTTTAGTCTCTTTAAATGAAGACTTTAAAGATCGACTTCGAGTGTCCTGGGGCTTGGTTTCTTCCTGCTGCCCAAAAAGTTCCTCGATTGTCTTTTTATCAATCTGATACTGCGGTCTTGCAGCAATTGTCCAGATATTGTTTTTACCACGGACTTGCTCTTCAGGAATAGTTTTCCAGAAAAAGCTTCGCATTCGTTTTTTTTTGCCATGGTTGTCATGCCCGTTTATCAGCTGTGGAGGCAGAGGTATGTTTGGCCCAGGCAGTGGAGGAGGGGGTGGTGGAGGGGGCGGCATCCCCGGGGGGAGCGGAGGGGCCGGGGGTGCCCCTGTGAGGGGACATGGCGGAGGGGGTGGTGGTCCTGCAGGCTGAGAAAGTTGAGATGCTGCCGTCGTCTCCTCACTCATTAATCCTGTTGCAACCGGAATAGCTCCATTTTCTTTATCATTGACCAAAGAGAGACAATTCATAACATGCATTTTATGGCCTCTCCGAAGAGGAGAGCGTTACTTCCTTGGATCAATTTGAAGCATTGAACGGTGACTGCAGCAGTGACTGATAATCACGCCCTCTCAAGCTCTAGTCTGCCCGCAGTAGCAACACAAGAGGGGACTGTACCATCTTCGCAACCTACAACAAAGGACAATAGGGAGACTCAGGTCAGAGACTGGATATTGTCCCTCACACCGGCAAGACACTAAAACTAAGGGATAACAGTTATCAAGTTCTTAGTCCAGAAAGGCAGTTCAGTGAATCAGAAGTCCTTCCCAGGGCAACTGTATAAAATTTATCCCCACCGAGACTGCAAATAGCTTTGGATACCTAGATTTCAGGAACATATATAAAAATGAGACTACCTCTTAAATTGCCCACAGTAGATACCAAATCCATCAATTAACCTCAGTTCAGTGCAAATATTGTAAAAATAGATTTATATCAAATTATTTAAAGAAACAAATATTATTCCATTCCTAATTTTATATTTTTTTTTTTAAAGGTGATTACAAACAGTTAGAAAATATGAGTACTAACTATGGTACTGGATTAACCGGATCAAACAGACCCTGTTTGAATCCTTTTAAGTTCATGGCTTAAATCCAAGCTGCATTAAAATAATGAAGAATATGTCAATGATTCAACAATCTAGCCTCATGTACCGCTTTTTTCCTTTCATATTTTTCACGCAACTGTCAGTAAGGGTAAAAAAGCATGCAGTCTGTAAACTCTTTATGTTCACTGATCGTAAGCTTACAGTATTTGCATTTTACCATTACCAGTCTGGTTACGCTACCTACCAAAACGCAGCAAGAGAAGAACGCACACAGTTTGATTAAGCTGCCCCTTACAATTTACTTCAGCATCTAGGTTAACGCAGCCAGTTCAGTAAGTGGCGGGGGGCAGAGAAGCATAGAGAAAGGACAGAGAAGCCGACAGGAAGAATACCTACACATCCTAAGAACTGTACATATAGGAAAGCTTTTACACCTAAATTACCTCATGAAGCAGCTTAACAGGAATCACAATAATTTTGAGAAATTCTTCTTATACTACCACCTACTAAATGAGGATTCTGTTATTGACAGTAAACCTTCAAGTAAGAGTGTGACTTCCATCAAAAGCACAATTTTGACAAGCCACATCTATTAATATTTACTTCATTAGTCGCAGAGAAAACAAATTAAAGTATTTCAAACGTAGACCAATGAAGAATTCCATGATTTTATGGAAACTTGTAGATTATCTAAAAAAAAAAAATAAAAAATGAGGGGGGGATTTAAAAAAAAAAAAAATCAAAGATAACGCACAATAAAAATGTAGATAGAGGAAAGACAGCCTCTGAGCAAAAATCAGTTGCATGAAAACTCAACAGAAAAAGTTGAAGTAATGCACTGGCACAAGAACAATATAAAATCAGAAACTTGGCACGGATTTAGCCGTATGCCTCTTCAGCAGGGTTCACATAGAGCTAATAGCAATCCAGATCAATTTGACATTGTATAATAGCGATGAAAAACCTTCGTTATTTTTGCCAGAGATCCATCATTAGAGCGTACACGAACAAACAGATCCAAGTCACAGAAACAAGCCTTAGGGCAAATTCTCTCTTGGTCTGCAACTCACAGCTCTGCTGAAGTTAATGGAAACCGACGCCAAATGATCCACTGTACCTCCTCTTCTCAAAAGCTTGCATAGGTAGCAACGAACTCCTCTTCCCAGCTTCAGATTTTCTAACCTTATACCTGACAGTATCAAGGTATTTGAAAGAATAGAAAACATGTATAAAAACCTGTATGAGGTTTAAGACATAGGAATGATGGAAAATATTTTAATGGCAGGTTAAAAAGGAGAAGACCTACAAAGAGAGTGGATCAGAACAGAGGGTTTCAAATTGAAATCAGCATTAATACCCAGTTGCTATTACAGAGCTCTGTATGTTCATGCCTCTCCTCCCAAGTTCATGATCATAGACGCAGAGAGGCATAAAAAAGCAGGTGCAAGGTGGTGGAAAGAGATTAACCACTCAAAGCAATTAAGTGTTGCATTAATTTAAAGAAATACTCAACTAGGAAAAAAATCTTTTCCTCCCTACCACTTATTTAAAAATGAAAAATGTATTAGGTAGTCTTCCACCATCACAAAGCAGCAAAGCAGTATTCAACAGCTATTATTTTCTAACTTGGGTTCCCACAGATTTAAAAAAGGAAAGAAAAAAAAAAAAAAAAAAGAGCGAAAAGGAGAGACAGACAGAACGACCATGCCCCTGGGCAATGTGCAAGCACCTCATTTTGAAACTTCCAATAAATCTAGATGCTTCAAGAAAAATGGGATCAAATCCTAATGAAACAAAGTTGTAAGCAATGAATCATCAGAGTCCCAGCGCTAACACACAAGAGTGGAAAATGACTGATCTCAGACCTGAGCGCTTCTGAGTTAGGCGAGGGACACTCCTAGTGAAAGGAGTGGAGAATGCAAGGGGAAGAAAACATCCCAACCTAGATGTAAAGATAGATAGATAGAGCAGGAAAAACTGTTTTCAAGCCAACGAGCCCTGTACTGCTTTAGATGAGGTAACCATCACCCAGAACCAGGGAAGGGGAAGAGTCAGCGTTTGGGAGGAAGGCACGAAAGGCAAGGCATAAAGGCTGGCATTCAGCTTTGTCTTCTGACAGATAAGCAGGATGCAGGTGACAGAGGTCACCTGCTTGTAAGAGGATGGGGGTCTCAAGTTACCAAATACCAGAAGACCAGACAAAAATGCCTTCTCCTGCTGCCTTTTGGAGGAGGAGCCGCTCAAAGACGTTCCCAGCGCCCCCGCCATTACCGTGGGTGGGAGAGGAGAGAAGCCGGCAGCCGGGACAGGCTCCGGGCTGCTTGTCTGTATCAGCAGGTGCCTCCGAGCAGGAATACGGCGAGAGGAGGTGGGGAACAAGGTAGCCGTTCCCACTGCGAGCTACAGACTACCGAGACACGCCACCGGGATGGCGATGCACGATAAAATCCAAGCAAAATATTAACTCCTAAAGAGCCTCTCTGCACTTCTCAAAGGATTAAAGGGAAGAAAAGGGAGCCAAGAACAAACGTTTAAGAAGTCTCAATTACACCTCGTTATTGCATGTGTTATCCAAAACAGCCCAAGAAGCGCAAGAGCTCTAAAGTAACATCTTTACTGCACGTTTTAATTGTGTCCATATTTGGCTTTAAAAGAAATGTTTTATTTCTTTGTCTCATTCATTGTTTCAGCCAACCTAATCTAACTTGGAAATGTATTTCAAAGTTAAGAGGGTGGGGACAACTTTCTCCCCAGGTAAGAAGACAAGCGCTCTAAACTCATTTCTTTCTTGCAAAAAAGGCAGGTGCCACCAAGACAGACATACACTGTGTTTGCATACACGAATTAACAGGTGAAACGTGTGATGCGCTGAAGGGCATCTCATAATTCATACTGCGAGATATTACTCCCTTCACCTCACGCCTAAAGCTCTCTGCTGCCCACATTCCGTGTCAGGCGTCCTCCGAATTCTCATGAGAACAACGCCGGTTTTGACACCAAAGCTCACCAGCGGTCCCAGAAGGTAAACGGAGCCACTGCAGATGAAGAAGCTGCACACGCCGCCCCATGAAACAAGAACCAGGCGCCGGGCTGGCCGAAGGACGCGGGCTGCGGAGAAGGCAGAGCCGAGCCGCTTACCCCGCACGCGGCACCAGCGGTCCCAGAAGGTAAACGGAGCCACTGCAGATGAAGAAGCTGCACACGCCGCCCCATGAAACAAGAACCAGGCGCCGGGCTGGCCGAAGGACGCGGGCTGCGGAGAAGGCAGAGCCGAGCCGCTTACCCCGCACGCGGCA
>KL271725.1:4654-21452 GCA_000699545.1 Podiceps cristatus | reverse complement strand
AGCAGCCATCCTTGCCTCCCCTATCAATATCCTTTCCCCTGAGCTGGAAGGACTAAGGGGTAATTTAGTCTTTATGCTAGTTTGGACTTTGCCTGATTGCCAGCTGAGCCTGATTACACAGGCCTTGCCATCCCTTCTGGGAAATAGCCCAGACAGCACGGAGGGGCCGCTGCTCCTCCTGCCAGTGCTGCCACTGCTGAGCCCTCTTACTTCATTTTGGACTGCAAGATGGGCTGCTGCTTCTCTCTGCTCTCCTCCCTGTGCACCCACCATCAGAGACCAAAGGACCAAATTTTTTGTGAGTACCCTAAATCAGGTTCACAAGCAAGGCTTGAACACGCGGCTGTAGAGGCAGCTGCTGGGTAGCTGAGCTCTTGTGACTACTGATGACATGGAGCTGGGACCTGGAGCAAGGAGCAAGGTGGAGCCTGTCTTCATCTGGCCATCCTTACCCACTCCAGTTTCCCCTTTCTGTCACAGCTTGGCACCTAAGCCTCAGTCTGTGCCAATCCATGTCAGAGCTACACTGGATGCACACCTTGGTTTTCCCCGTAACTGGGAGCAAGAGTGAGCTGTCAGGTAGAAACTGGTTCAAGCAGCAAAACTGAAGGTCCATTCAAGTTGAACATCCCAGCTTCAGCTATTTCAGTGATAACAGAGTGAGTGGCAGGCTGGGCACAGATGAAGTGCTGCAAACTGGCAGCAGCTAGCACTTGCAGTCCAGTAGCCAGCCCATCCTCCCCCATCAACAGGGGCTTGCCACTGAGGAGCACTTGGATCAGCCTGACACAAGATTCAGATCTCCATCCATATCAGCAGTTCTGCAGAGTTCAGATGAAAGGAAGTTTTGGCCTTGGTTGTGCAATTTTCAAAGCTAATTAACATATGGTGTTTTACTTGCTGTCTCCAGCCCTTTTGTATTAGCTGTGATCCAAGTCTAAACACTGTAGATGGATTAGGATGGTCATGGTGCCACATTCATTTGGAGGGGAATTATGCAGGGAGATGGAGGGAAATAATTCAAAACTAGAGCCAGGACCAGTTTAAAAGCATCCCCGCACAGCTGAGATATTTCTGGAGGAGCCTCTGTTGCACAGAGGAGTTATCTCAACTTCTGAAGCTCAATGAAAACACTTGACCCTTGACTTGAACTGAGACCTCTGGCTATTGATCCCAGGAAAACTTAGGAGAGAGGGCAGTCACATTCTGTCTGCAGTGGCTCTGGCTCCTGAACGCTTCTGCCTGCTTTTAGGAGCTTTCCACTGAACTCTCCCTCCAGCCGCTGCGTGTCGTCTCCCCAGCCTGTGGCTGACTAGGGCTGTATGAGAGTTTCTCTCCATTGTCTTTGGAGCTCCCTTTGAAATAAGTGTAGGTTACTACTACTTTGCCTAGTAGTCTCTCTTTGCCACAGTACAAGCCCATCTCCTATCCTATAACCTTTTCTCATAGATTATGTGCTCCAGGCCCTTCACCACCTCAGTTGATGCTTCCAAGTTTTTTGACATTCCTCTGGGACCAGAGGGCTCCAAACAGGACAAAATACCTAGGCACAGCCTCACCAGCGCTGAGCGGATTGGGATAATAGCTCCTCTCAATCTGCTGGCCACTTTCCTCCTAAAGTAGTCCCAAATGTGGATGGCATTATTTGCAACGAGGGCACTCTGCTTGGCCTCCGTGTGTAACACCTTGGTCCTTCTCAACTGGGAATAAACAGGTATATTAACACTGACAGATCGTGCAGGCCCCAGGAGTGCTCCTGGTGGCACTGGTGCCCCCCCACTGCTAGCTGGCATTTGGGACTTGGCTCCCTGAGCCCCACTGGTGGCAGTACCCTGGGCCTTTGTCCGTTTTCTGTTCAAGGCATCTGAAATTTTGTGAGAACTGGGGTACAGCAGGGCTCATCCGGCCACCGACAGCTGCTGACCCAAGCAGGTGTCGAAGGATGGAGCTCAAGCACAGGCCGATCTCTGCCATGGCACTGCAAGCTCAGGCAGCACCGTGCTGTCCCGCGCTCTGAGGTGGCCCGAAAGAGACTCTCTTCTACAGGACGGAGCAAAACATCATATGCAATTTTGACAACTTTATTGGACCAAAGAGCTATCCTTCAGCATCCTGTTTCCGAGCTTGGCTAGTAGCAACTGCATGGGGAAAAGGTTTAAGTACCAGGAGTAGGATCACTTTGTTGTTATCAGCCTCACCTTTATAGCTTTGGGATGTCTTGGAAATACCCACAGAGAGGAGTCTGATCAATCTTGCTGTGACGCAGCAGAACTGAAGCAGAACAACTCACAGCCCGATCTGTTTGTTTGCTGTCTTTGCAGCTGCACTGTGAGCTCCTTTTGAATGTACACAGGCACTGCCCCCCCGCCCCAGGTAATTTAATGGTGGAACATCTCCAAGATATTGAAATGCTCTGTTTCAATATTTCATTTTTCAGGCAGCTTGTCACTTAGGCTTTTTTTTTTTTAAGGTGAAGCAAAATATTTTCATTGATCTGAAACTCATTTCTTTGCAAAAATTTTTTGTTAGATGTAAAACTTCAAATTCCAGGCTGCTTTTCTGGTATGGAGTGAAAGCAGAGGTTGAACAGGCAGAAAAAATATAGAGAAAAACTGAGATAGAGAAACTGAGAAAAGATAGAGAAAAGCTGAGATAGAGAAAAACTCTGCCAAAAAGATAGAGAAAAACTAAGGAACCTCGATACTCCTAGGCTTCAGCTGACCCTTGATCACTTTCTGACTGTTAAGTTTTGATTTTCTGGATTGTTCAGGTTTTCAATTTTTTTTTCCTTGTTTGTAACTGTCTGGCTGAAAGTATTGCCATTCCTTGCTAGAAAAAGTTGCTGAGCTATGTCACGTTTGCCGACCCCAAACTTCAAGTGTTGTGTTTCAGAAAGCTTGTGGGACTGAGTTCCTTGGTTGGCTGACTGGGGTTTTAGGAGAAGGATCTGTTTTCCTGGTGCCATGCAGATGTGCTAACGGGCAAAGCATCAGCTACGTGATAACCATGTTGCTCTTACAGGATGCCGAAAATGGTGGGTGGTTTGCTCTCTTCTGCTAACCGTTGCCTGTCTAAAGCGCTGTGCAATTAAAGCTGATGTTCGTTGCTCGTGAGGTGCAGGCAGACCTTAGGGAGGATGTTGCTAACAGCAGGTATTGGTGCGCTGCCGCCCCAGTACTGGGCTGGGAGCTCTGAGAGCTGTGCTGCAGAGTCAGATGGGGGTTTCTCCTGGGCATTGTTTACTATCAAGTGATGTGTCCTGGCCCCGGCTCCTTTTGCCATGCTACTTGTACTGCCTTCACCGACCGTGACCCGAGGAGGGCTGTGCTGCACCTGCTTGCTGCCAGTTTGGGCCCATCAAGGTTTATTAGCTGTGCTTTGCACCACGCTGAAGTGACTGTGCTGCTTCAGGACACAAGCTGTGCTTCAGCTAATAAGAGCAGTTGGGCCTGAGGTGGCTTGCCATGGAGCTAGCGCGAGGGCCTCCACCTTCATGGTATAGCTCACATGCAAGCTGGACCCACTGCCCGCAGAGCCGCCTGTAAGCCTTTTGCTCACTCTGTGCAAGTTGGGTAGCAGGGGGGCTGCATTCAGGCTCTGCCCCTGCTGCTATTATTTGTGGAAACTAGGCAACCATGCATGGAAAAAAGTCGGCAGAGAGTGCCTTGCCAGCCGCTCGTCTGCTGGCAATAACCTGAAGCGCACGTGTCGGCGCGAGGATGTTCAAAGGAGGTGTGCGGTTATGAAAACCTGCCTCTGCATGCCCAGAGAGCACGCGAGAGCTTGCGAGCAGAGGCACTAATGCTTCTCCACCTTGGCCCCCCTGTGATCTTTCTGCAAACAGCCCTGCGGGGAGAACCACTTCATTTTCTGGTCTGTGTTCCCCGCGCTCACAATACCTGGGGAAAAAATGACAGCTCTCTTTTCTTGAGACTACATGTCAAATGCCTGGGGCTGTAATGAAATATAGATCTACCTGATGCTGGACATAATACACAGGTGGTTCCTTATAAACTTGAGGAAAGAGCCGGCCATGTCCCCAGCTCACAGCAGCCTACTACGGCTGGAGAAGAGACACTCTGGAGCTTCACTCACCTTGTTACCCAACCCCTAAATAAAGACATGATATTCATTTAGGGTATAGTGAGGCTCCTGGGGAAGATGATCAAATACAAATGTCAGCTGGGGGCTTTAACCAAGGAGCCTGTTTGGGGAAATGGTTCCTGACTTGACTTGGGTTTGCCGGTGCTTGTTCCAGAGCTGCCAAGTGTCTGTTGTGCTTCTGATCTGGGGGGTCCTTGTTATGCAGCGGCAGGTGCCTGGCACACCTGCCCTTCAGGCCTGACCCCGATAGAGCTGAGGAGGGCAGATGGGCACAAATGGAGCCAGAGCTGACCTGGAGAGGAAGGAGGAGGTGGCAAGAACTGAGTTGCCCAAAAACCCTTTCCACGCTGCAGCGAAGGTCACCACTCGGGAAGGGGAGCAGGAGAAGCTGTGTATCCGGAGGAGCTTGCTGTGCTCAGGCAGAGACCCACTCTGCCGGGGTGGGCTCTAAGCGTGGTGTGAGCCCGACGTGGGGCTGTGGTACAGCAGCTTAATGAGTTGCCGTGTGCCAGCCGTGCCGCAGTAGCCATCTGTGTGTGCCCCGCACCCATGGTGGATGTGTGGAACCCACCTCACCTCCCTGTCTTTGCAAGCCAAGCTAGTTCAAGTGGCTTTGGTTTTGTCATGGGCTGTGAGCAGTCACCTCCGCTCAGCTGCTGCGGGGTGTTGAGCTGCCAGGCTGCAGAGCTTAGAGCTGCTTGTCCTTCTCCAAAGTGAGGAGTCAAGCTTTGATGGAAGACCTTTCCCCACCTGCTGCGTATGCACAGGAGATCACTGAGGTCAGCGACCATGCACGATTCAAAAAAAGTGTCAAGTGTTTGTTTAAATGGTGCTTCCAAGAGCTCTATCAGTAAATATGGAAAAATATCCAAGACCCATGATGGAAACAGAAGAACTCAGTTTTGAAGGGTCACAGTGTACCCTGGCTGTAGAGTTTGTGAGGAGATGTTCTCAAAAGATAGGTAATCCATGATGGCCAACGGCAGGTTTTTTGAGCACCTTTTCCAGAAGCAGCAGCCTTGGCCCTTGCCGGGAGGCTGGGTGGGATGAACCTCGTCCCTCGCCTGGTAGGTTCAGCCTGAAACCTCTTCGCATTAACTCACCTCAGACCAAGACACAACAAATGCTCCCAGCTCAGGACTTAGGCTGATTTGGTGACAATCTTCCTTTAAAAACAGCCTCAACACCACATCAGTTCAAGGTTAGTTTTTAAATTGTGCAGCTGAAGAAAAAGGAAATGACCTATGAGGGCTTTTGAAAAAAAAAAAAAATTAATTAGTTGGTGAGGAGTCATCCTTGGTAAATGCCTAGTAGCTGGCTCGATGTGGGTCTTCTGTCTGCCTTTGTGTGTGGGTACATATGGTCTCAGTGGATGTGTATGGAGTGGAAGCAGTCCTGTTCTGTAGGTCCCCTGTGCTCAGGTTTGTGTTTGTGTACTGGGAGAGTTAATGAGAACAGACTGCCTTTCTTTCCCTTCGTTCCCCAATCCCATCTGTTCAAACAAAAGGCTGAAAGGGAGAGAGAGCCGAGACCCTGCTGGTCAAGAGGGGATGGATAATAACACATATCCTTGGGCTACATTTCAGCACATGCAACCCTTTCAAGCTGTGCTAAAGCTTTTATTCAGGCAAGAGAAAGAACAACCAATATAAAATAAGGGGGTTTTTTTCTTCTTCTTTTTAGAAAAGCTGCATCAGACCTGAAGGATGCTACATTCCATTCCATCCCTCTAACATTTTATAAAGCTAGATTATCAGAAAAGAGTCTAAACCAGCACTGATTATATATTTGTGTGCGTACAGACAGAGCACAGTATTGGGCTAGAGCAAGCAACATATGCAGAGGGGCCAGGGATGGCTTAGAAAGTCAATTTTCACTGTGTTTGCACATGGTAACAGTTCCAGATTCGTGTAATTAACTATACATCAAAAGGGTGTGAAGGAAGATATATTCCTCTCCACCTTGGGGATTTGATGGGTACTTTGCAATTCATGGTTAACCCCCCATTCACATATTTGTCATTATGGTCGTGCCAAACAACTCATCTGAAGATCAAAACAGCTTTCTCGGGGACTGTTACAGCGAAAGCAGCACGAGAGATGGCACCTCGAATCCCAAAGCGGGTACCGAGAGGCAGAGAGAGACGCAGCCCTGGATGGCGGCGCTGGTGCTCAGCCCTCTGCCAGCCGTTCCGGGGACGTCGTAATGGTTTACGGGAGAAAAATGGTCTCAAATGCCATTAGTTTAATGCTTCATAATGTCGTCATGTCTATTTTAAATGCAATCACAGAGCTCAGGGGACATCCAGGATTACAATAAAAAGGAGGAAAAGAGCTTCCAGAAATGTAACGATGGAAGAGGAGGCAGGGGAATCTTTGGCAAGTGAAGAAATGAGATTCAGTGATTCTTTTCCATTGAATAGGTAGCGCACGAGTAATCGGTGTAGGACTGTTAAAGGCATATTCGCCATAAGAACCGGTTGCACCCAGATTGCAATAAACTCAGCAAAGTAATAAAGTCAGTCTCGGGGAGGAGAAGAGAGAGTTTTGCAAAACAGAAGATCTGTTCCCGGCCAGGATTTTCAGAAACAGTCATTCCGAGTGGGACTTCTAGTGCTGTTTTACTGGCTCTGCCTCATTTTCAGAAGTGGCGCACACAACAGATCCCACCGAATGTGTCCATCATCCCCTACCAATCCGGCAAGTTTATTGACGTGCGTGTGGGTGCCCAACTCCAGGGTGCCTGACTCCCACTGCCTCAAGGAGAGGGAGACAGAGAAAATGAAACAGATCAAAAACAGTGAAGAAGCTGAAGGTGACTTGTTCACACCAATAGAAATTCCAATAAATACATTAAAAAAGCAATGCGTATAAGTGGTGGTTACCTAAGCTTTAGAAATCTTACTAAGCATCTCACATCTCATTTCAATCACACAGGTGGAGCTGTTTCCTTATGGATTGAATCTTCCCTTGGTTGGCATCTCCCGCTCCAAGCGAGGCAGGTACCTGCTTCTTTCAGACAGGAGTTGTTTGGTTCCAGCGGCCATCAGTTATTCTTCTGCAGGGTGGGATTAAACAAAGTGTGGGGATCGTAGGACAGACCAGCACTGCTTCTTTACATACATTTCTTTTTGGAATCCTAACAATCGGGAGCAACCTGCGCACAGATGCCAGGGGCTAACTTAATGTAGGAAATTTGCGTGAGCAGCACATCCCCTCTCCTCTCTATACCTGCTCTCACAGGGAATCCATCTCATACATAGAGTGCATGCTATGGCCCCTCTCTTGTCTGTCATTCAAAAGCAGACCCCTTGAGCCCGGCCTAACGGCGCACTGTTGATATATTAGCAGGACGTGCCTCTGCTGGATTCGTCTATCAAGCAACCGCAAGAGGTGATTTCTAGGGATTAATGCTCTGTTGGGTGCATGCAGAGGTTTAAAGGGGAAGGGATCGCAGTAGTAGCTGGTTTACTGAAAAGACAGAAAAATGAATGTGGCAGAAATAGGGCCATAGCATTGCAATAGGTATAGATCCATAAGTGGTTTCTTTCAGCTCCTCTATTTGCTTTCTGCAACAGCTATTTGCAGAAAACAAGAAAACGCAGTTTTTGACAGTGCTTTCTGCAAAGCTGGGTGCATTGTAGGAATCTGGTCCCAATGTGACAACCTAGCCAAATGTAACCCTTGCGGCTGAGATCCGCCAGGGTGGATGTCTCTGGAGGTTTGGACTGGGAGAGCCGAGCTTAATCTGAAGCAGTTCAAAAGCAGTTTCTCAGAATGAGGTTAGAGAAAAAGAAGCAGATGCATCAGTAGTTTAAAATTGACTCACAGCGCCTTTCTTTGAGAAGATCTAAAGCTTCTGTGGAACAGTGACTGGAAATTTGGCTTGAAAGGGCCTCCACTGCAGGGGATATAACTTCTGTCATATCCTGAAAAACTGTCCTAGTTTGGCCAGATTGTGCGCCTCCAAAGAAAACCAGAGTAAATCTCATTTGTGCCTGCCCAATAGATTTTTGTCAGAGTTTAACAGCCAAATTGTCTGCCCATCCTTGGCACGCATGACCACTGTGCGTGACCCATCCCTACGGAGCAAAGAGGTGTGCGGTCCTGGGCTGTGTTTTTCCTTGCAACTTGCTTAACCTCGTGGGGTTGCTTTGGTGCTGGGTACCACAAAAGAGAGTGTGGAGCATGGATTGTGGGAATACAGCTGAGAGGCACACACAGGAAAGTTCCTTTTGCATTTCACCAATGGCCAAAAGATAGTTGGACAGACTTACAGCTTCAGGAGTCACTGAGCAAGGAGAAAAATTAAATTAAGTAGATATATTTGCTGTCATAGGTGAAATAGATAAAATTCTTCCTTTAGTTCCTGATGTGAAACAAATAAACTAAAGGGAATATTTTTCACTACAAGCCATCAGAGACATTTTTTGTGATCCCCAAATATATTACCTGAATGTGATGTATCAGCAGGCTTCCGGCACAAGGCTTTAGGAAAACAATGCACGCTGGCATGTGTTCAACACCCTTCCCAGGAAGCATCCCTTCCTTTGCCTGTCATTCAGGCTGTGTTTCACAGCTCCCCTCCCATGAAAAAAGTAGCGAGGCTGGTGGTATAAAGATACTTAGGTCTGCAGAGGTGGTATTTTGATATGGGGAAGAACACATGACTTGGAGCAACTTAGGAAAAAGCTGAAGTTTCCAGATAAACAAGCAAAACTATAAATTGTGGCAATGATGTGCCTGAAAGAGATGTTAACACAGACAGGAAGGCAAGAAAAATATGTTCAAAGGGATACATCAAAGATATTCAGGAACTGAAAAAATTCAAAGAGAAGAGCCAAAGGTGTTTCATGCTGGCATCAGAAGGCTAGTGGTATCAAGGAAGCTCATGAAACTAGTCAAATATCGAGAAACAAGTAACAGAAATAGTAGGGTTACTGTAAGTAAAATGGTAAGACTACCACGAGTGAAATATGAACTGAAATATGGGTCTGTGTGAAACCGCAAGGAGAAAAAATGGAGGAAGGGTTGAAAGGTTTATGGAGAGAGTGGTGAGGTGCTGGAACAGGCTACCCAGAGAGGTGGTGGATGCCCCATGCCTGGAAGTGTTCAAGGCCAGGTTGGACGGGGCCCTGGGCAACCTCGTGTAGATCCAGGCCTGGAGGTTGGTGTCCCTGCCTGTGGCAGGGGGGGTGGAACTCTGTGATCCTTGGGGTCCCTTCCATCCCAGACCTTTCTATGACTCTATGATTCTATGAAAGTGTGGTCTGTATTGAGCACCAAGGGTATGACTTAGAGCAATCAAATTTGTAGACATTGAGGAAGATGCTGTTTATCTCAGGCCTGTACTTCAAAAGGGTCCCAGCACAGGTATCTCTTCAGCAGATAATGGGCTCTGATAACAGGAGGATGGCAGTGAGGTGCCAGTCACCTTCCTGTTATCCCAAGAGGAAGGCAGGCAAATAGAACCGTAAGATGCCCCAAATGAGGAGTAAGAGTCATTGGACACAAATCGTGCCTGAGATTTATGGAGGCTCTGAAGCAAAAACTCATCCCATAAGGACTGCAGACTCTGAAAAGGTGTAAAGGACTTGTTCAAACAACATCTGTCAGCAATCAAGAGGATTCCATGTACATGAAAGCAGTTTTTCTTGGATGCAATACACCCGACACCAAAATGTCTGTACTCCCCAGTCTATTGGATTGGCTAGTGAAGTACTTACTGAAGAAGGACAGAGACAGTTTCAGATGGATGCTCAGCAATGATACAGTTCAAAGTGGTACCACAACGGCGTGGGTTGTCACATGGTCAATAGGAAACTGAAAACAAGAAAAATGCTGATAAAAATGGTGGGAATCAGAGTCTCTGGGGATGCTCTAAAAGCCAAGATAAAACAAGTAATATGTGATTCACAGACCCAGGAGTTGCTATTATGCATCCTTATGATAGGAGGCAAAGTTGCAAAAGTCTACCACTACAGAAGACTGTTATCAAATAGACTTGTCAAATAGATGCATACAGTGAAGAAGTAAGGAGCACCTTCCCATAACACCAGTAAAAATGGAACTGGAATGAGGCAACCATCTTTTTTGGAAGGGCCTCAGATAAGGACAGCAAAATCATGATGAGACAGTTGACGCAACATGACCACAGCAAATGGACTTACTGCTCCTTTCCAGCCATGCTGTGGCTCTCTCAAAAGAGACCTTGAGACACAAGAGACTTGGCATTGTTAGACCTGCTAAACCAGAGAATAAATAGATATTTCTACTTTTTGTAGATATTTATTCAAAGTTCTGTGCTGCAGGGACGTCAAGCAGGGATCCTGTTGCATGATGAACTGTATCAGTAACTAGATTTTGGGACAAGCAGGCAGGAATAGCTGTGGTGCAGCAAGTATGGAGACTCACGCCATTGTATACCATCCACTCCATGAGTGGATGATGGTGACCTCCATCAGGATCCTTGCTCCTGAGTACTTGCTGAAGGATTCAACCTTTTACTCTCACTCAGTAATTAGCGAGAGTTTCTGCTCTCATAACACGGTGGCCAAAGATAAAGCAGAGGCTAACCCATAGCTCTGGACCAAAGCAGCCTGGGATACTGAACTGCTTGAAAGCTGGCACCTAGTTTGGTGATGGATCTAATAACACATTAACAACTTGGCTGACTACAGATGAGCAAACACAGTCCTGCTCAGCTCCCTTGCTCCGCTTCAGATGTCACTGCTAGGAACAGTACGTAGACCCTTGTGTGACTGCTCTCTAACAGTAAGAAACAGTTCTTGTTTCACTGGAGGCATGTGACAGAGTAGCTCAGTCACCTTATGGGACTGAGCAAGCACCTGTGTTAGCCACGGGTTTATATACCTCTCATGGTGGGATGGAGCTTGTTGGGGCTGGTCAGCTTCAGAGACAAGGTGGGACTGGGCAGGCTGCGAATAATCCTGCTGAGTAGGTCAGGTCCTTATACTGCTGACAGAGCATTTGCAATCTAAACACGTAAAGGGTGGAAAAGGGAAGCATATGTTGTCTCCCAGGAGGGTGTGAGACATGGAGAAATACCAGACTGGCTGTGAGATTCAGAGACTCAGAGAAATGGCTTTGCTGGTGTCAGTCAAGCCAGAAGCTGCAACTCTTAGAGAAACTCAAGGAGCCACCATGCACAGTAAGAAGGAGTCAATCTGGTGTGGACAGTTATCCAAGTGTGACAGTGGTATAACTTTCACTTGATAGAAATTCCCCTGCTGAAGATGCTATTGTTTTGGATGCAATTATCTTTTACAAGGTTCTTCCAATCCACCTAATCATCTTTATCCTAATGTGCTTTTCTTTTCTACATCATCACGTAAAATCCATTTCCTTTCAATTTACTTCAGATCTACCTGCATTCAGATTACTGCAACTTGGACACACGGTAATTAAATGCGGTTTGTCTGAGTAGAAAAGCAATGAATGCTATTATGGCTTGTTTATGCTAGCAAGCAATGCCGGGTTCTCTGTGCCATCCTGCCAGCGTGGCTTAACCCTACCCTAGAGAGATTCTATTTTAGACCATATGCAAGCTTCACCGTGCATTTAGTCCTGTCCTTGGGCGGTCTTCTGAGATTGCTGATGAATGTCCCTTGGATTTCCAATTCTGAGACTTCAAGATATTCATCCCACTAGAATCTGCCTCAATAGCTCATACTATGCTGGGCCTCACCTGAACCTCTATTTCTGATGAAAATATTTAAGAAACTACTGACACCATCTGCATGGTTAAAAAGGTTACAAGGGGGTCTTACCCTTTGGCTGAAATGCATCCTGGTCCTAGAATCCCTGTGCGACTAATGGGACTTGATGCTGGCCTTGGCCCCTCATAACACTATGCGCTCTGGGGGCTTATAAATCTGTGCTTTGAATGCTCTTTCATGTAGTACTTTCACCTTTTGAATGCTGCTGAGAAGTAAGTTGTTTGGTAGCAAGAGTCCTGGGTGTCTTGAAACGATACAGAGGAGGTATTATGTCTGTAGGTCAAGCACGCACTGTAAAACTCACCATTAAGAGCTCCTTTAAGAGTGATTCAAGAAACGGTCAAGTGAGGTAAATTCACCTTTACAGAGTAAGGCCTAAATCTTGGATACTGTTACAGGGTGAATGGAGTAGGGAAGTCTTGCACTGATTTATTTTATACATTGTCTGAAGCTACTTCATGGGTCAAGAAATCTGGTAGTTCCTTCTCAATAAATCCTTTGGCATTGATGAGCTTTGTGTAGGGAGCCCCAGACTGGGAGAGCCAGGGAGGCTGCTCTGCAGGTTTTTTAAGATACATTCTTGGAAAGCCATGTTTTCTCTGATGATATAGGCTGAACTAGAGTGCAGATTTTGTGACAGTCATATGACTATGTACAAGAAAGTGATTTTTGCCTTTAAAGATCATTTCTGAATCTCTGGATCCTTTTCATGTTCTGTTTCCCCATCAAGAAATCAGGGATGAGCATCCCCAAACCACTTTTGGAGACCTCACACCTAGCTGAGCAGCAAGACCTGGCTCATACTGAAGATGGCCCCTGGCCACAAAATTTAGGCTGGCGTGTTTATACTGGGATTGTCTGAAGAACTACATGTGGTGTCACCCCACAATTGCTTGTCTGCCCGAGCCACCTTTGAATACCTAGGAAGCCCCAATGGGATGAGCTAAGATGATCGACCATTCCCCTCATAGTTCATGTACTCCCCTGTTCTCATTCCTCCTCTTTATGTCACCATTTTAACCTCCCTGTCCTTTTCCTCTTTCTTGTTTCTTTTCCTTTCTGCAGTTTGAATCTAAAGTATGTCAAATTTTGGTAGGTTTTGATGACCAGGATAGCTGAAACTAAACTCTCAAGTCTCTCATCAGTCCTTTCTTCCTTTAAACACTTCCAGTTGTCATCCAAGGCTAATTGCTAGATTCATTTTATTTAAGGAATCCTGAGCTTGGGTTTGCTTGGGGCAATTCAAGCAAGATAAGAACTTGTGACCTTGACTAACAGGACCTACCTGGTCAGAAGGTAGTCCTGTCCAAGTAAGGACTGAAAAAAATGTTAGGACAAGAAGGTTGGGACCAAATTCATGGCAGTACTCCATCCTGCATTTGACCATCCTACTATAGCATGAGCATCGTAATTTCAGGATCCTTCTTAGGATGGTTACTTCGGTGACAATCCTTAGTAGCTCCATTGAGATCAGTGGAACTACTGTAGATTTACCTTTATGTGTCTGACATTAGACTCTGACCTTTTGGCTTTCAAGAAAACTGCATTTGTTTTGCTTATTGCCCAAGGGAATGAATCCTCCTCCCTCCTAATCCAAAAGATCACATTTATCTTGTCACATTGGCCCCCTGGAGACTTACCATACAGAAAGCTTTTGTGTCCAGATCCAAAGAGAGTGAGACTTGAAAGAAGCGGACATCAGTCAAAGATCCATTTCCTTCAGATCATGAAGATGTAGGTAAGAGCAGTTGCACTGAGCCAGACTGAACATCCATCTAGCCCAACATCCCGGTTCAAACAGGGACCAAACCCAGATGCCTGGGGAATATCACAGTAGTGGAGGTATATACGACACCTCCTGCTAGAACTCTGCTGCCCTTCAGCCATTACCCATTTACCGCTTGAGGAGAGCCTGAGTTGGAAGCTGCTTCTACACGTTTAAAACTCAGATTTCTCTTCCATGATCTCTTCTGCCTTTGAACTTCTGTAACATTTTTACTTTCGCAATATCCTGAGGGAGTTCCACAGCTTTACTGAACATGGTGTGACGAGACATCTCCTTTTATTTGAATGTGGCACTCTCCTGTTCCATTTCGTGCCTCCTGCCATCAAACTATATTGACTCAGTCCTTTTCACTTAGCCATTTCTTGTACGGAAGCTACTCCATGCGTTGGGTTATCCTTGCTGCCATTTTCAGACGCTTTTGCTCTTCTACTGAATTCTTACTGAAAGACTGGAGGACCAGGGCTGCACATGGTATTCAGGATACAGACTTAGTTTGGTTTTATGCAATGGCGTAATGATGCTCTCTGTCTTGTTCTCTACCTGTTCTGTTCTTTCTACCATGGTAATAGTATCTAACATTTCATTTTCTTTTTCCATGCCACCAGGAACCAAGCCAATGTTATCAAGGAACAATATATCATAACTACAAGATCTTGGTTCTATGGCTAGCTCAGAAACTACCCATTATATGTGAAATTAGAAATGTTCTTCCCTGCGTGCCTCACCTTATCACTTTATTTAGATTGAATTTCTTGTGCTATTTTATCAGTCTTGCACAGTCCTTCTGCAATTTTTCATGGTCAGTCCTTGTCTTTATTATCTGGAATAACAGAAGTCCAATGCAGGCTTGTGGATCTGTCCTATAGGGGTTGTTTCTGTGAAAGGCTTGAAGCCTGTCTTAAATCTTGAGATTGCTTAAATCGGCAGAAGACCCTTCATGTCAGGAATATTGTTTTTTTTAGTTGTCTTTGAATGTTGTGTCTGCACACAGACGGATTCTGCTCTCTCTTGTTCTTTTCTTTTCCTTTCTTTGTGTTTATCTTATCTGTGAGCTGGTGCTGAGCTCTAGCCCTGAGGTTTGCAAATCTTTCTGCCACTTCCACACACAGAATAGTTTTGAGGAAGAAGAAAGACAGAAGAAAAACTTCTCTGGAGAATAGATGTTCTCTGACATCCCCCTTGGGTTTTGGTCCTTGAAAAACTATTCTTGTGCCAGTCCATCCCTCTGGCCACAATTAAAGTTGTGGTGATCTCTCCTCAGAAGACCTGAGCGTCTAATTAACAACTCCTTCCAGTTCCCTCTCTGCCTGGTGTGTGTCAGTTTCTGGATTGAACTCAATTCTGACCCCCTGAGCGAGCTGCTACCTCTGGCTCGCTGGAGCATCTTCTCCCCATCCTCCCATACTAGCAGCTCTACCCAGCCGCGCATGTCCTTCCCTTTCCTCACACTTTCTGCTGCCATCTTTTCTCATGTTTGTTGCCTGCCTTATCAAGTGGTTTGTTTGGGTTTTTCTGTTTCTCATTGCTCCATCCGCATATGCCCCAGGTTAACTTGTACACCCCACCACCCACATGCAAAATCCCTCACGTTATGCCCAGTCTCTGATTGATGTGGCCCCTCTGCCTATGTGACCTGGCTTCTTCTGCCTTTCTCTCTTTCACCCTGCCCTGCTTTTGCTTTGATTTAAACACTTCTAATGACACCTTTTTTCATCCCTTCTCCCAGGTCTCCTCTGAATTCTCCCCATAGCAGCTTTCTCTTCTCTGATCATCTTCACATTTCAGTGAGGAACAGCAGAACAACTGTCACCTGTTGCTTTCCCGGTGACTCTGTGCCTCGCCGCTCCAAGAGCTACCATTGCACACACAAATGTGCATGTATGTGTAGGAAAGCTTGGGAGTAAAAAGCACCGAAAACAAGGGGAGTTTTTGTATTAAACTGCTAAGAATGCCTGAAGCTGACGGGTAGGTGTGAGAAAAGTGTAACTTCTGTAATATTGGGTAAAAGTCCGCACAGATCAGAGAGGAAGCGAGCGACCAGCCCTGTCACTCTGCCCCTGAGCTGGAGCACCAGGCAGCTCCCCGCGGGAGCAAGGCCCGGCCGCGCTGCAGGGCATGGCTGGCGGTGGCAGAGCGGCAGGACCCCTGTGCAGTCCTGCAACTCCCAGGGACCTCTGTGCGGGCAGGGTGGCTGTGGGGAGGCCAGGAGGAGCGGCTGGAGGGAGGGGAGGCGAGGAGCTGCTTGCAGAGCTGAGCTGAGGGGAGCTGGTGGCGAGGGGTGGTGGGCTGAGGCACCTGCTCCGGAGGGGCGAGGAGGGGACATCAAAGCGCGCAGCAGGGAGCTGAGCAAAAAGCGGCGTTAGCTGGCCCAACTTTGTGCCTGTGCTTGTCTGTCTGAAAGTGGACAGAGTCTGAGCTCTCTTTCATTCTGAGTCTGAGTTATTCCAGCCCCGTGAGTCAATTTGTTTCTGTCTCTGCTCCTGACATTTCTCTTTCAGGTGGCTGCTGCCTGGGTTTGGGTGGGGCTGTGGGCTGGGGTGACTCATGTTTTCAAGCTCTTATCGGCATCAGTATGATGTTCTGCTTTTCTTTTCTGTCATACGGCATCCTGCTCCCCTCCCCTTCTTCCCCTCCCTCCGCCGGCTCCCAGAGGAGGCGACAGACGGTCCTGTAATTTGGTTCCATTCGCTCGACTGGAGCAACACCTGCCCCCCTCTCTGGGGACGGGAGGGTCTCATCCCAAACCGTGCAAGGAGCCAAAGACGAATCTGAAGCCCACATGCAAATAGAGCCCAGGATAAAACAACATGGCCATTCTGGGCAGGAAAGGCAAAATCCGTCACCAGGGGAAGAGGCAGGAAAAACAAAATCGCCTCTGAAGAAATAAAGAAGTGCCAGGAGATTGCCTTTTCCTTTTGGGTCGGTTGCTATTGTGGTTATTGATCTGTCCCACCCTGGAGAATAAACTGAGAGTACTGAAAAATAATGGCTGATATTAGAACACATTTATTCACCCTAAAAGGACTGGGTTAATTGGGTTACAGGATGGCTAGATGGCTAGATATGTGAATAGATAGATAGAATGTCACTGGTATTTCTTCATAGCTGTATAATGGAAAAGATCCATTTCTTTGTTGAATTTCATATACAGTGTCCTCTTCAGTGACGCC
>KL271724.1:2095-18222 GCA_000699545.1 Podiceps cristatus | reverse complement strand
GGCCTCGGCCCGGCCTCCGCCTCAGCCCAGGCCCGTCGTTGTGTGTGGCGGTTAAAATGAAGGCCTCCCCCAAAAGGGAACTACAGTGCTAGTTAGGACGGCAGGTGAGCCTCGAAAAGGGGGTTCCTTTCTGGACGATGTGCCTTTTTATTCAGTACAACAAAACAGCTTTTAACAAAGCAAAGCTGAAATGGTGTTTGATGTGCGTTGTGCGGTGTGTTTAGCTTGTGCAGTCTCACAAAATAAAGGAAACCCGGGCATTACGGTGTAGGGCCCTCAGGCGTTTGGTGCCGTGTGGGTATGTGTACAGACAGGGCAACTGGACCGCGGGTGCTGCAGGCGACCTCAGCTGGGGCCACACAATTAACAAATGAGTAATGTAGAATGTCTGAATTTACTATGTAATTAAAAGTCTTATTGTTACTGGAGCTTTAGGCTTTAATTAACGTAATCAACAGCTGAAGCATAACTGTATGTTGCTTCTAACATAAATACTATCAGTTTTCATGTAGGCAACAGGTGGTATATTAACGCGGCACGCAAACAAGAAGCAGAAGTGCTCCTCTCAGGCAGGGGAAAGGGGAATATCCTTCTCACCTTGTGAGAAAAGGGAGAGGGGTTTTTTTCAATACATAGGACTTAATAAATACATAAAGCCCCAGAGAGATTTCAGTTTTAAAATGTGGAGGAAAGGGAGGGTGCTAAGGGCACAAGGAGACTTCTGTAGCGGAAGATTCTCTGTTTAAAGCCAACCTGCTTAGATCAAATAGAAATTAAAGGCAAAGCTTAAGATGCAACAATATAGTGCAATAAATTTATTAACTGAAAATTTAACTAGCACTCCCTGACATGCACATCATTTTCATTAAGACTACTCAGCTCCAGTGAGAGAGAAGTGGTCCCTGAATAAACAAACAGAAAACCCATCCTTGTCTTCATGTCCAAGAAAGTAACATTTACACAATAAATTGGGTAAAGCAAGAGCAAGGAAGAGTAGCTAATGATTTTAAAATACAAAAATATGTAAACCCTACAACTGCATGTTTATCCATTCTTTATTCATTATATCGTATCTTTGGCAAGACACAAATCATACAATCAGGCAAATAGATGAATGGGATGACTCAAAAAAAGTTAGTTGATGAACAGCTTGTAGAAACACGTGGAGTAGGTATTTGTATTTCATAATTAATACAGTAAGGAGCATAATCCTGAGCAGATTGATAGACTAGACTATAAGTATTGAACTTGCATATCAACAGTATTTAAATATTTATTGTTGAATGGTCAAGTACTTGCATATTAGGAAATGACGTAACTAAGGTTACACATATAACTTTAATTCCCGCTTCTTTGTGCTTTACATGTCTTAAGGTCTCATGGAAAAAATAATATGTTATCATGGACCTGAAACATCTTCACTTTACACCACGGGAATCTCTAAACCAGTAGCTAATGACCATTCAAATTGTTGAATCGTGCTTTGGAAATGGATTATTATTTCCTTATGCTTTTTTCCTCTTTCTTTACAACACAGGTGACCACTGTGAGTCCTTTACAAACATTAATTCATGCTTTTTCAGAGACACTTTGTATGATGGATATTCTGAAAACATATTCTGAAAACAAATGATCTGGGAATATCAGCGACTACTTCTTTCCCTGAGGAAGGAAGCAGGCATCTTGTAGAAAAAGTACTAAGTGACCACCTATTTAAGGCCCATACTCCATCACACTTGCAAAAGTTCCCCAAAGGAAGGTTGCACACACAACACTTTCTAGAATAAGAAACTTGCAACTTCAGCATGCTTTTAAAATTGGACCTTATGTGTTGTTTTTTCTTTTGCTTTAATATAAATATAGCTTCTCAAACATTTTTAAAAAAATAGGGGGGGGGGAGAGGGGGAGGAGGAAGAAGATACACATGTACTCTCTCTGCCCTGCCTCTCCAGAAATGTCATGCTGCGGAAATACATTTACTCCACATAGAGTCTGAACAGTACTGGACCATTCAGACTGGCAGCGCAGACAACTGCCCAGTAACTTGTTGCTCTCTTCTACACAGAGAAATCAGAAGAGAGGTCACATACCTTTTTATTGTTTTCAAAGCTATTTGATGATGACAGATGCACACATTGACTCCAAGAATTATGGATTAGTTCCAGGCCTCAGAGAAGTTGCTCCTGCCTTAGCTTTTCTACTTTTGTTTTCTCCTCCTAATGAAGTTCTCTTTGTCTTCTTTAATATGCAGCTGCCCAGCAGACTTGTATTCCAGTCAAACTGCATCCGCAGGTTCTCCACATGTTAGTGGTTGGACAAGGAAACCTCAGATATTACCCACAGTCTTAGTTTTAGCAGCACAGTAACTTTCAGTACTGTAACAGAAATGTTAGATGTTCTGCTGAGCTCTGGAGTCCTCAGACTCAGGTACCTCTTTGTTAGCCAGCAGGGACGCAGAACTATAGCAAAAGCTGTAAGGGTCCAATGACTGCACTACCAACAAGATGCAGCAGGAGTCTAATATGCAGGATCTATGTGGCAATGGAGAACTCTACATATAGATACAATCTTTCTAAAAATTATAAACCATACACAATTTGCATGTAGAAGTAAAACCAATAAAACTGGATAATTTATAGGTAAGAGAAATCTATTCGTATTTACTGAACAGATGGGAATTGTTTTTGTGGGGTTTATTCAGCCAAAATATGATGGCAGTCATAAAAATAACAAATGCACATCACTAATATTAGGTTCTGCTGCCAAATTCCAAGTCCCTGCTCCAAAATGTGGCAATACTAGACCTGATAGTTCTAAAATCTCAGTACCAGGGAGATTAAATGTGAGAAATGTGATCCCTTCATAAAGGTTCCTAAGATGATCCTGGGAACTCTAAGCCATATTGGGACCTCCATATTGGAAAAACTATTGGTAGAAACTATTACAGATATAATACTGAAAGACAGATGGATAAATAAATCGGGTATACATGGAGAGGAGTCACCATCACTTCTTTAAGTGTAAAATAATGCTCATTGGGAAAGTAGAATGCAATTGCATGTATAGTAAAATGGATTCTAAGTTGCTATTAATTCCTCCTCCCTCTCCTGAAAAAAAAAAAAAAAAAAAAAAAGGATGTTATTGTGGTTAGTTCTCCAAAGTGAACTAACTCATAGTTAGTACTAAGTAAATAATGTTTAAAAAGATTGGAACATGAAGATAAAAATAAGCAGAGGATAATAAGCAAAGAAAACTAAAATTCAGAAGAAAACATCATTGTCCTGCTGTATGCATGGATGTTATGCCCACATCTTGACTACAACATCTGCCTCTGTCAGTCCTACCTCAGAAAGAATGAAAAAGTAGAAAAGATGCAGAGAAAGTGACAAAGGTAACAAGAGGCGTTGAGCTGCTCCACTTCATGTCAAGAACTTGCCTGTTTTTTCCCCCAAAATACAACAGAATCCTTCTTATCTGGCAGATAAAATAAAAGTATAGAATTAGGAGTGATTGGAGAATATGAGTTGGAAATTATTATTTGTCATTTCTAAAATGAAAGAAACAGGGCACTATGTTAGAAAATCAATCAGCCATTTGCAAATTCTATTACAGAAACTAAAAATATAAATGGCTCTCAAAAGTACTGCACAAATTCATGGAACATATGTCCATTGGTAGCTAATGAGCATTGCGAACCAGATGCAAAAACAAGCTTCAGAAATCCCTAACTCGCCACCTGTCAGAGCGAAGCGTGTAGACCCACGCATGGATCACTCGATACTTGACCTGTTTCCTACATTCCTCCCCAGGTACCTGCTGTCGTTAGCAGCGGCAGCCTGACATTTCACGGCGCTCTGGCTGTTCTTGCTTTCTTACAAGTGATATTAGCACAGCAAGCCTACGCCAGATAAACAAGGGAAAGCACTCACCGAGCTGCGTGTGGCCTAGTTTCCTGTGCTTTTTTCAGTTTCCACTAATTGTATATTTGCTACGTTTTCACCCCAAAGAAAATATTTCACTGATACCATGAAAACTTTCCTTTTCCAACCACCCAGAACTAGTGATTTATGGAGCTGCCTTATTCTCCAACATGTGTTTAAATTCTAATTTATTATTCAATGTTACTTAAAATTAGTTGAAAATGTAACATTAGCTTTGTCAGAAAATACATTTTATTTCTCAAAGCAATGCAGCTTGGCTTTTCACTGATTTCTCCAATTCCACAAATGGGGTGAAGTGCATATGAGAAAGCATTCGTTTTATGCAAAGCCTTTGGTAGCTCAGGATATGATCCTAACTAGGCAAATGAACTGTCAATGTGGTGATGGAGCTGGAAAAAAGGTATCTCCCCAGATTGATGGCACTTCGTTAAAAAACAATGTAAGTAATAAAAACTTAAAATTCTGAAAGTAGTGGAATGGCAGAAGCCAAGTCTCCACTGAAGAACTTCTTTGTGCATTTATTTTTTTTAAAATTTTCTTCAGTGGGGGTATAGATACAATGTTTCTCTGTTTTAATGCAATTAGTAGGAGTTGAATACATACATGCCTATCACTGGAGCTCACAAAACTCTGATTGTGGTTAGACATTAGAATTATGCATATAAAAGCAGACTCACATAAACACAGTTTCTTCCTCTGTCAAATATGGTTGAAACTGGCCAGCAGGTTCAAAAGTTATTGGAGGCAAACTGCAATACATAACTGTAAAAACTGAATTTCTCCATGAAACCTACTACAAAGCCCTGTGTGAACTTTAAGGGGAGAGCCTGTAGAGAAGGAAAGGAATTCTGGACCCTACTATAATGGAGATGAGTTGAAGTAAAAAGCATAAAAAGACAGTTATTAACTGAGTAAAGAGAAAGGCCACAGAAGTATTTAAAGAAACTAGTCACTCCAAGGGATATCTCAAAGTGGCATTACTCTGAATGGGAATAAAGTTTTGCTGAAATAAGACAATTCTGAAATTCAGAAGTATTAAATGCTGTCGCCTATTTAGCAAGCAACATGTACAATGCTGAATCAATGGTTTGAAGTATACGTTAGAAGCTGTCCAAATAGCAGTTAGCTTCAAGACAGGAGGCCCCTGTAAGCACAGACATGTAAGAAAGCTTAGAAAAGAATAGTCTTGCATTTACCTGTAGCCACCTAGTAATGGTACTTCAACACATCTATACACTGCATTAAAACTATTAAGTTTGACTTTGATCTTCTTGACAAGATGATCTGAAAATAATGAAGTCCTTCATGTTTGTACTGGTCTGGGTAACTGCAAAGGAGCTGGTAAATTGCTCTTCATTTCTGAATTTTATTTCTAAATTTTATTTCATTTTTTCTTTTAAATTTTATCATTAGAGGGAAAAAATATATTCTTAGCAATTTTACATCCAGGTGTATCAATAAAGTCAGTATATCAATGAGAAAATAGGCATAAATGGTGTATTTGAATGTGAATTACATAAGTATATAATTTTTATGTTACTGGATGTACTTACACAAAGGACTCTACCTAGAATCTTCTAAGGCAGGTATACAGAATAAAAGTGTTAATGAACTGTCAAGCATTATTAATCTGAAGTGTTAAGAAAGGGGAACAAATTTGTTTATAGGCAAATTTACAAGTCAATAGAGCCCCAATGATAAAACTATGCCAAAAATAATCATGGTTTTTAAAATATTTACTCTTACCTAACACCTCCAAAGAAGCATTAAGTTTTAATATCTGTTTTAAGGCCCATAAAAAAGAGTATTCCTAAGATTTCCAGCCCTTTGACTAGTAATATTTCAATTAACAAAGCAAACTCTTTACTCACAGACTTTTTAAAGCATTTGAGTCTTCTTCTATTTTTTATTTAATCTCAGGAGAATTCTTGCTATGAAACTTACATATGTTCATTCCTTTCTTCCTTTCTTTTCAAGATGTTAAACTATTAATGCTGTAGTAATAAAGTCCATTTGATTTCATGTGGGTTCAATAGTTTCCCAAGTCTATTTGGTGTGTTGTTTGATAAATGAGGAAATTCAATGAAGTGTGAGTAGGTTAACTAGTGATTGATCAAATGATATCCAGCAAGTAAAGAGAAAAATGTGTTTAACAGTGGGGAGAAGGACTTTTGGCTCAGAAAAGTAAATGAGAATAAAACCAAGTAAACCCAGATAAGCTGCTGCTTTTTTTTTTTTTTTCCCCCATTGTGACAGAAACATTTATAATGATCCTCTCTGACAAATGTCTGAAGTTTACCTGAAATAAAGGTCTATGCTAAAGCTTTATAAAAAGCAACCAAGAAGAGTGTGTGGGAGCTCAGCTCTATCTTGTGCAAAATAATTGAGTTCAATTCAGTTGGGAGTTCATAGTGTTCGTGAAGTACTTTGCATGAAAGTGTTACCAGTCTTACAAAGTATTTTCAAGCAATGTGAGCTATCTTAGTTCATAGTTCACTTTAATACTTTACAAGTATGAAGAGATGTAAATGATGGTGAAACTACCTAATATTTTTGTGCAGAGCTTTGTCATCATTGTTTTTTTCATGTCCAAACAAAAAATGCTGCATCTCTGCTTGCATCAGTTCATATAACTTGTTGGCTAACAGCAGACACTAAAACCTTACTGCTAATTCTCACAGCACTTCTGACCACACAGAAGTTACCACTCTCTGCATAAGTGTCCTGGCGTTAGTCCTAGATATCCCATGTGACTGATACACAGAAGGTACTTCATGGTTTTTTAATATTTTGTTTCCAAATCAATTAACTACAGTGTGCACCTGGGTACCATCATCTACTTCCACACAGCTGCAAGGCTCTCATATGAAAGTTTTCTTTATCATTCACATTTGAAATAATGCTACTACGTGCTGCTAAATACAGGAGAGTGTACATCAGGGCTCACATTAGAACTTGAGAGGATGAGAAAGCTCCAGTCCAGTTACAACCCAGTGGTCAATAATTTGGTGCAGGGATTAAAGCAACCACTGTCGAAACAAGAATGGGGAATGGAAGTTTCAAAGCTGTTACCCACGATGAGTATGTGTGGTTCACACGTACTGCACCAGGCAATATTTGCACAGGAGATAGACTGCAGCACTCCCAGTGTCTTCAGTAAATCTACAGTTCCTATGATGTATGTCAAAAGAGTACAGAAATTATCTCAGAAGAGAGTATTTCACCAGTCAATGCTGGAATTAAAAGGTCTAGTATATGATTTTATTATATTCTGTGTCGGAAATCATTTTTTTGGGACTGAAGGCATACCAGTTCTTGATGAAGTAAGACCACATTCTAATGCTCCAGCCACTAACTGTCCCAGATATCAAACTGTTCTTCAGCAGGTGTAGTTAGTATTGATGCCAAGCCAATACTGCATGGATGGACAAGAAACTAGAGCAGGAAAGCAGAAACAAAAACGTGACATAGCCCAAAACCAGAGTTCTTATTCTTTAGCCACAGGGTCAGTTTTACTGTGTGAAACCTATTAATTACACCAAGCATCCATTGGGGCCAGAAAATACTACATTACAAGTTAGAAGACATACTGAGCAATCGCAGATTTCATTGTTGTTTTGGGTTAATAAGACATGATATAATTACAGTAAAGCAAATATTCTTTTCCGATTTTTTTACAAGACAGATATTAAAAAGATTTTGTAACAGAAATTACTCTGCTATCTAGAGCCAGCCCCTGACAATTTGAAACCACATGTGGAACTGAATAATGACTTTAAAGCTCTTAGTCAACAAAGTAGTCTAAAATGTATATAATGCCTTACTTACAGTTTAAAAAGAATCATTGAGTTAAACACAAAGGTTACTGAGATACATTTTGGCAAAAATTCTCCAGGTAGATTCTTGAGAATGTTTTGTACATTTGTGCGTGCCTACAGACATGGAAGAATTTGTAACTTATTTTTCATAGGGCTATTGATTTAAATAATCTGTAGCAGAATGAACAGAAATATAGTGTGGTGTTCATTTTGAGGGGTATTTTTCAATCTCCTGTGATCAGATGACCAAGTCTTAGTTGAAGACTTTTTAAAATAAAATAAACCACAAAAACTAGTGCTGCAAAATACCTTTGTTTTGGTTTTTGTCTTGATATTTTAGAAGCTGCTGTTCTTGGGCCCGTCCTTAGATTGCTAGCACCTCTTTGGTTTGAGTTGCACAAAAAGCTTTATAAGGATTATTTTGGTGTTTGTTTTTTCTTTCCATTAAATCTAGTAGACACAAATAAAATTTCATCCCTTGGATAAACTAATTTTCCTTCAAGTTTTGGTGCAGCTATGGGAAAAAAAAAAAAAAAAGCACTTAAAGGAGTCACAAGACTGGGCTTTTGAAACAATGAACTCAGAGGAAACCTACAGCATGTAAAATAATAGATAGAAGTTCCAAACTAAAGACATTAAAATTCAGTTCTTTCTGTGCCACTCTCAGAGCAAGACTTGAGCTGAAGTGGGGATATAACTACTAAGGCCCAATTCAGAAAAAGGAGTAAGTTAAAGTAGCTTGATGAAGCTGGATGAAGGTTGCTGTTACGCTGTTGTCCCATCTAGGGATCATGAGAGTGCAATACCCAGGGGCACATTCCAACAAATTCAGGGCCTGGAAAATCATGGTTCTATTTTGTATGACCCTCAACTACTTTTATTTCAAGGATTACTCTAGATAGCAATCACATCTGTTTTTCTACCTCCTACTCTTGTGTTACACAAAGAAGCAGACGGCACCAAGACCAATCCAAAAATATGTTGTCAATTTAGGGAACATCATTAGTTACTGTTTGGGAGCTGTAATCTCTGTACTCGAATAAATGAGAGTCCTGCAGAGTTAGACTGAAACAGGACATTACTATTTATTTCCCCCTCCATAGCTTGAAGCTCTGAACATATCTTTGTCCTACACTGCTGATCTGCCAAATACACTTTTTAAATCCTAGTAGGCTGTAAGTCTTTTCAACAGAAGAAAAAGACAAAAATGTACAGGCATGGTGTTGCAAATGGTAAGAAACAGAAAACTTACGGGGAAAGAACAGAACACACATAGTGCCTGTGGAATGGGGAGAAAAAGAGCATGCGGCAGCCCTCAGAAGGACTAAGAACACAAAGAGAATCTGGCTGGCAACAGAAGGATGTTAGGCACTGTTGGAGAGATCGGGAACATCTGCATTATCTGACAGATAACAAATGGAGGCAGAAGTACCAAAGAGCCTGGGTACCTTTGGCATGGGAAAAGGTCTCCAAGATTCATGATATAAATACATATGGAACTTGGCTGAGTGAGGGCTGGAGAGATGTAATCAGTCCCCTGCATGAGCACTGAGCACGCTGAGGCACTCCAGCTTAAAGCAACTTCGCCAGGCTAGAGTGCAGAATAGACATGGGATCGCAGTAAAGGTAATCCAGGATTAAAAAACAGTGGATGACCTGGACTGAAGAGTGGTCTAAGAACGTGGTCTATGGCACGACTGGAAGTCAGGAAGTAAAGGAGTCCCTCATATAAAGTACAGCAGTGGAGCACGTCATAACACCATAGGACAGCCCAGGTTGGAAGGGATGTTGAAAGATACCTGGTCCAACCTTTCATGAAAAAGGGAGCCTAGATGAGATTATCTAGCACCCTGTCCAGTCTTATCTTGAAAACCTCCAGTGATGGGGACTCTGCCACATCCCTGGAGAGGTTGTTTCAGTGAATGATTGTTCTCACTGTAAATTTTTTTTTTCTTTATCAATATGAAACCTCTCCTGGTGCAACTTGTATCCACTTCCCCTTTTCTTCTCCATGTGGCTCCTTGTGAAGCGAGAGCCTCTGTCCTCTTTGTGGCCACTCTTTAAATACTAGAATACTTTGGTGAGGTTCCCCTGAGCCTTCTCTTGTCCAGGGAAATAATATCAAACTCCTCTTCCCTCATAGGACAGGTTCTCCAGCCCCTTGATCATCTCTGTGGCCCTCCTTTGGACCCTCTTCAGTCTGTCCACCTGTTTCTTGAACTGTGGCAACCAGAACTGGATGGAGTGCTCCTGGTGCAGCCTGACAGGCGCTGAGTAGAGTGGGGTGATCACAACTGTATCTCTGCCAGTAATGTCCCACGGATGCAGCCCAGGATCTGATTTGCCTGTTTTGCTGCAGTGGCACACTGCTGACCCACGCCAGGTCAGGAAAGGCAGACCTGTCAAGGAGCAGAAACAAAAACTGAGGAGTATATCATAGCCCAGAAGTACATTGAACAGTGAAGGACAGCTATTGCCTAATGCTGACTTGAGGAACATGTTAAATCTCTGGCCAGTTCCTTGTTGATGAGGCTCGCTAGGCCTTCAGGCACTGAAGAGACAGACTGCAGGTAGACTTACAGGTTTTGCCTGGCCAAAACAAAAGCAGTCAGCTGCATGACCTTCTCATCGTATATATTTCAGTGTATGCTCAGGTCTCATCTATAAAAAATTCAGTTGCAGTGAGGACCTGCTTACATTCTACATTTCAATACTTTAAGAATTGAATGACAAAAATAGGAATGTTTTTAATACAAGGAGTTTCAGTTCCTAATGAACATGTACTAGAACAGACGACACCTTTGACCATCAATATCTTGTCATTTACTCCCCTTAAAAAAATCTCACCATGCTAGTTTTACAATTAAGAGGAACTTGAGGTGAAATAAGCAATGTGAAAATAAAGAATATATTCATAAACTGTTAAGTTCCCCTTTCTTCCATTTGTGGTCTGATAACCTAGCTATTTGAAGTTGGCCTATGTGGGTAAGGCAAAACTAAAGGCATTTTTCTGTCTTATACCAGACTGAAGCACGTGTCTACAAGGTTTAATGATCAATGTTACAAGTGTCGCTCATTGCTTGCAGATGTGCCATTTTCAAACCACTGAGAAACATTTGCATTAAGGTTTTTGTGTAACAGCCTTAGCCTTGGATGCTGGGCATATTCTCTGTCTTTGCTCAGACCAAAAGGGCTCTGGCAATGCTTCTTGGAAATTTACTGTGTAAATAAGGTATAGTGATCCGGCTGGCGATACATGTATTAGATCCAGCCTGTAGAATATTTCCTTTTGGTCTGATATTTTCAGTTTGTGGAAACTGTGGAGCATTTTTTGATAGAAGAGATGACTCTTGCCCCTTGCTAAGAGATGCTACCACCATTGGCTCCCTACGAGTGGAAGCAGCAGGGCAAGGAGCCCGTTTCTTACTGTACATGAGCAGCACAGGAAGGAATGTTACTGTTGTCTCTGCAGCACACATAGGGAGGGCAAAACTGGGACCAGTGTCACTTAAGATATACAAGGCGTTACATGGAAAGGCTGCATCCCTGCCCCATGGTATGTCCACTAATATAGACTTTCTCTTGCTGATTGATTACATTTGTAATCAACTAGATAATTAAGTTTGGTCAGCTTAGTCTTCAGAGGTTTTTCTAACATTAATTAAAAAACTTACCATAAAAACATTGTTCAAACTTAAAAATAGGGAAACGGCCAATAAATATATACAATAAGTCAGAATCTCTAGAAAATCAACAAGGCTGTGAAAAAGAAAAGAATATTTGATCCGCAAAATTAGGGATAAAAGGGATTTAAGAAAAATTAGGTAAAAAATAGGTCTTAAGTATTGAATTTGTCCCTGAATGGTTTGAAATATTACAGCTGATAATAATAATGCAGAATAGCAGATATGTCAAATAGGCAATTTCATATTTGAGAATATGATGGATGATGTAATAATACCAGAGGATGTACATGAACTACTTTGTTTTTCAACAGCAATTAACAGTGGCATGAAAAAACAGCCACTGTATTATGATATCTTAAAATAATTAATGCCTTATCATTTGTATCCTGGAATTTCAGATGAGCGGACTAATTAACGCATTCAGCTTGCTAACCAGAGCTTATGCCACCTGATTCCAGCTACTCAGGGAAAGGTACCCAAACTGAAAAAGTATTATCTATAAAAAGGCTAAACTTAATAAGAAACAAGGAGAAGAAATTAAAGCTTTTATGACTGCAGTTCATAGTCTTGCTGAATCTGGAATTGTAAAGGACTTCAGTTCAGCCATCTCAGACCTACATATCCTCGAAGTTGTATGCAACTGTAGGCTTTTCTTAAATTCCTCATGATATACTCTCCCTATGTTCATCAAGCTTTTGCTGACTAAACTGGCTTCCATTCAGTATGTCACCAGCATCAGAACATTTCAAAAAAGAAAACTGAATTGTGACAGCATTGCCTTTGCCGTACAGATGGTGCATTTGTTTGCAGCAGCAGTAAAAGTGAACACCATGAGTGACTCTGAACAGTTCCGAGATGTTTTCAGTAGTGGCCCTTTATTCTGAATGACAAATGTGAATTCAGAAAGGAACAGATAAAATCTGCTGAACGCATAAACCAGTCAACAGACAAGTCAGCGGAACACAGATGGACTGCAGCCATTATTCACCTTATCTGAATCCACGGCATTTCTGCTGAAATTTCCTAGGTATAATAAATCATATGGGGAAATGGCCTCCAGTAGTAGCTCATCTAATAAAATCTGTAAGTGGTCCCCTTAATTGTCAGAAGATGAAAATCTGAGAAAACAACAGAACGTGTTTAATAAAGCAGAAGCATCAATTGCATGTTCCCTTGTTTTGGCACAACACACTGTAAACAATTCAACAGCAGTAGCAACAGCTGTATCTTACAGCCTGGGAACAACGCTCGCACAACAACCACTGTGGACCTAAAAGAGGAATGCAGCAACTGAAAAAGATGCTTCAACAGTTACTTCTGCTTGCAAGCATCTCAGTGAATATTTATTCAGCATCAATTTTAATACAAGGATGAGGATCCAGTGCTTGGAGTCAAAAGCACTGAATAAATAACCTGTCACCTGAAATTCTAAGACCTGGACCAAAGCTCATGTGATTCTTTTTGAAATATCAGCACATAACAGGGAACATATGCAGAACAATACCAATCAAGCAGTTGCCAAAGTTAAAAAAAAAGGTTTACAGTAAGCTTTTTTTTTTTTCCCCAGACAACTAAAAGATCAGATTTTTTTTTAAATACATCTGTGCCAACAATGGTGTATCTAAAGTATTCTTTTAATAAGTATACTACTATATAGGACTTTTCATATGGACGTAGATTTGGAAGGGACAGCACATTTTGATTCCTACAACAATTCCACAGAAGATACTTTCCAAAACTCGTGAAGATTGTTAATGCATAAAAAGATGTAGGTTATGAGCTGACTAGTCTGTACAGTGGATCTGAGTAGATGCTTTCAGACCATTGTACAAGGATACAACAGAAATAATGGAGAAGGGGGTGGGGAAGATATCCTCAGAGATGCCTGGCATACCTTGGCAACCAACAGCAACAGATGTTTGGGAGGTTTATTTCTGTTTTTTATTTTCAAGGGACTCCCATGCATTTTTGTAACAAATTGCTTTTCCACCTATATTGACTTGGCTCTTTTTCCACAGCTTTTGCCACTGAACACCATCCTAAAACCATCTGAACTGTCACTGGCAGGACTTCTGATGTGAAAAGGATGAATGACATATCAACCTGTGGCAATACTGTAATTTAAATGTACTTGGTCTGGTCATAAAGTATTTGAGGATGAGGTCCCAGCACAAGGAAAGAAATTCAGCAGTGCAACTTCAGTGTCTGAAACAAAGAAAAACACTGCTTGAAGTAAGATTAATAAGAGGAGCAATCCTCACAGTACTGCAGAGTTTAAATGAGAGGAAAATAGTGGTGAATGGGTTATTGCTAAAAGGCGACTTGGATCAGCTTATTAAGGTGGGCACAAGTATAGCAGTATGTATATCTGTGTACAGGCGAAAGTAAATTCCCAGAGCAATGTTAAGTCCTATTGACAGAAGTGAGAAGGTATGACTGAAAACGGGTTACTGCAAAGGATACAGAAATTAATGGGATGGTTTGCCGAACAGGGGTACCAGTAATGGTAATACAGCAAGAAAGCAAATGAAATTTTGGGATATACAGAAAAAATATCAGGAGTTACCTATCTTTAGTAAGTGGCAAGTAGTATGACTGTTGTTGGCATATCGCACCTGTTTCTGATGTCTATGATTCATGAAGCATGAAGATTGCTGATAAACTGGAGAAGGGCTACAATCACATAACATCTATAACAAAGATAACATTTTGTGAGTCTCACACACTCAAACAAAACCAGAACTTGGACAGAGAGGTGGAAAGAGAATGTTTAGTAAGTCATAACACCTGTGATTTAAATTTCAAGAAAGTCAAATAACCACTGCAACAATTTAGTGAAGACTGGTGCATTTTTTTCTCACTATACATTTTCAGTCAAGACTGGATGCTTTTTCAAAATATCTGACCTGGGTCGAACAAGAATTAAGCTAGGGAAGTCCATGTCCTCCTTTCTAATACAGTCAGGCATCAACGATCTATTCTTATGCTATAATTTATGAATTTTCCAAATTACAGCAAATCAGTTTTTTAGATACTTCAAGCGCAATTATGCAGCTATGTGAACATTATCTATTGAATAAAAATGCAGAATATTTATGCATTGGGTGATCTTTCAACTGAAAAACTTACAAGGCCATTTTTATGAAAAGAAAACAAATTATCATTTACATAGCAGCTGCAAAAGCACTTTGATATCCTTCAGCTACTGCTGTCTACCTAATGATTTACTGACTAAACAGGACTGATAACTCACTTCCTAAAGACATCAAGAAAAGATTGTCAAAAGAAGATCAGTGTAATTTGTTTATTACAAGTGTAGAGACAGAGACCTACTTGGAAAATATGGCAGTAGAGTTAAATCTTTATGGGCAAGATAAAGATTAATGAAAATGAAAGATAAAGAATAAGAAAAGCAATTATACTGCAAGCATAATGTAAAAAGTGGTTTCACTAACTTGAGTAAGAAGATGTTGTTTGAATGTTATCAGTTTTTAGCCACTTTTTTGTGTAAGACTAAATCCTAAAATATGAACATTTGCACCAAGCATTGGACAAAGCTTAAAAAAAAAAAAAAAAAAAAGAGAGAGAGTGCAGAATGGATGGTGGTGCTCTTTGGAGTTACTCTGAACAATAAGAAAATTGGGGAAATTTGACATCAATTCAAGTGAGGACTGTTCAGCTTTTCTTGGAACACTTGTTTGGATAAAAAAAGCCACAACGTGTATTTCAATCACTATCTCAGTTCTCAACATTTAGCACTTGATATACACTATTTTCAGTTAAAACTGATGATGAGATCAAACATGAGAGAAAATGACCCTGGCTTAAACAGTTACCATACATCAGCTCATCTACAGAATTAGTAAGCTTTAAATCAGAAGGAAATTTGGGATAGTTCAGTTTTATTTAGCCTGTAACAAAGGAATCCAGTCAAATTCTTTCACATTTGCCACACCATAGTATTTCCACAGACATTCACCAAAGTCTATCTCGTTTGAGGTTATTAACTTTGCAGAGTTTAGCCCCAAGTTATAGCACGGCTAGCCAACAGCTTCAGAGCTTGTCACATTGTTGCTGTAGTAAATACAATCTTACTTAAGGTATTTCATGCCAAAGAAATACAAAGACTTTGCAAAAAAAGCAGCTGCTACTACTGCAGTGTCGTAACTAATGTGAGAAGGAAAGAAAAAACAGTTTAAAACCTGCAGCACCGTAACCTAACAAAGAATGTACCGAGAGGGGTACGGTCCGTAGGCTCGTACCCCTCCTCCAAAGCATGGCTCGCTCTCCCGCTGCGGCCTGCCCTACGCCAGAGCGCCTGGCCCTTCCCGCCTCCCCGCGCTGCGGTGAGGGCCGGGACGGACCTGCGCTGGGCTAGGGCAGCCGCCATCGACGCCTAATCCATGGGCCACGGCGGGGAGACGAGGGCTTCTCAACGGGTAACTCGGGTTGCTTCTCAAGAGCTAACAGGAGGAGGAACTTTCCCAGTGTGGCCATTTTGGTCCCAGCCCTCCTGTGTGCTCACCTACTTGTAGGAAGTGTGAGGTGACCCTTCAGTAAGCGGGTGTTCGTGTAAGAGACACTTCCAGCGGGAGTAGTACAAGTTAGGAGGGAGGTTCAGATAAACTCAAACTAATGGTTAAGAACAACACTTTTTTTTTTTTTTTTTTTTTTTCCTCATA
>JMFS01067781.1:0-34399 GCA_000699545.1 Podiceps cristatus | reverse complement strand
TATAAAAAATAAAAAATTCAGAGCATACCAAGGTGCCAGGATATTTCTCATTATCTGACATATCTCTCAGAAAGCGAGCTTGTCATCAGCTCCTCAAATTGAGTCATCAGTACTGAAATGACTACCTTAAAATAGTTCTTTTTCTACTAGGTACCATGCGCATGTATGTGATTCTGATGTAGGTTTTAATGCGTTACAAAAGAATTTATTTTTCTAACCAATGCAGCAATGAAGCACTAAGTTCTCAGGCTAGACCAGGGCTCCTCCTGAAGCTGAATTTCGTATTGGTTCAGGTCTTGTTTTTATTATTATACATAACCTTTTCACTCAATCTGACATGAAACAATTCTGACAGGTTTATTAAAACCTTTTGTTATTACACTTGACATTTATGAAGGGTAGATGATAAATAAGCAGAGGAATGACGTTTGCCAGAAATTCAGACTCTGGTGAGAAAGTCTTCTCCCTAGCCTCCTTTCTAAATGAGATCTACCCTCTTCAGTCATTTATGTCTCGGGGGGAGGGGGGGGCAGGGAAGTAGTTTTTCTATACTTGAACAACTAATTTGACCTTGCTTTTAAATTCCAAACATCATGACTTATCTGTTTCTAAACCACAGAAGTCTAATGCAAGTAAAGATTATACATTTTATTTAAGCAACAAGACAATTGCAGTGAGTTTTAGTGTAGTAAAACCATGCTGAAATTTAATATAGTTTGACACTGACCATACCGATTTGAAGAGCAGCTCTTCACTAGCCAATAAACTGCAGCCACTGTAGGGAGCAACATGGAAAGCACAGCACTATCTCAATACACACCTACAGAAGACATCTAATTCCTTAGAACACTGTATTACTCCACAGGAGCATGTTGGAAAATTGTATGTAGTAAATCTCCTTATAGTTCTCCATATCCAAAATTTCTGACACAGAAACAACAAAATAATTAATAAGAGCAGATATTTTGGGGGCAAACCAAATGTAGTTATTATAAGCCAAGCAGACTCATGCATTGGTTCAGTACAAATCACCGAGTCGGTGTTTAAATCACATCAGATGGGCATCACAGCGAGCCCACAGACTTCATCCTGTGTTGAATGTGGCTTCATCCCTACTGCAAACACAGATTTATTCCCCATGGAGTCAAAGGTGAACAGGAGACGGGGTGCGCTTGGGTCTTATTCCAGACCAAAGTCATGACCCAATCATGAAAAATACCCAGATTACAGAGCTCAGAAGTGTTCCCAAGTCCAACCTGGCAAGTCCTAACAGAAGGAAGCTTTTTGTATTAAGGATTAAGTTGAATTGATCCTGAATATAAAATATTAATAATTGATCCAAGTAGCCTTTTGGTCTGTTTTAAGGGAAGGAGCATTAGTATTTTCCACATACTTCCAAGTAGATGCTTTGTTTGTTTCTGCCTGTTACTGTGTTTTGCCACTGCTGTTTAATACCTCCTGGGTCTCAATTCTCTATTTCTACACTTCTGTATTTTGGAGCTCTGGGAGGGCAGGGAAAAAAGACTGAGGATTCTAGGCTGGCAAGTGATACACTGCAGTGAGCATCATCCTTCAGGCTTTGTTGCTGACCAGCTGTGTGAGCAACTCTTTGAGATGCTTTTTCCTTCTGTGCTTTATGTCTCTCGTTGGGTAAGTGCAGCACAACAGGAGCTGTCATTCAGTGTATATACGTACAGCATCTGTCTTGGGGATCTTGGTCAGAATCAGCAGGCACTACAGTAATAAACAAACAAACAACAGGGGGATATTCATTTTGGAATTTAGGAATTAATCCAGAAGCCCATCTTCTATGTACACTCAGCTTTCACTTAGATTGTAAGCCCAGTGTGAGAGAGCTTTCTCTTCTCATCTCTGTGCAGAGAGCACAGGCAAGAACCTCTGCTCAGCTCCTTCAGTCACCGCTCTTTGATCTGCACCAGGGCCTGTGGACTGTGCACATAAACCTGCAGTTTTCTTGGAAGGGGCTGATTCTGGTCAATAAAAGGGACAAAACCCAGACAAGTTGGACAATTGGCTCTGGTGCAATGCTAGCAAATCCACCCTTGCTCATTATTCCAAATCAAAAACAACTGCAAGAGACTCATGGGATCACCCTGCCACAGGGAAATTTTTTGTCTCAACTCTGCTATAAAGCCAGGGTTCTGTAAGGGTACACATGTGAGCAGCCCTTTCAGCGTTAATGAAGTCCCTCTGTAATTATGGGGAGACTCATATATGTGCAAGAGCCACAACAACTGGCCAGATCCCACAAGATTCACGAGGTTGACCTCCAGGTGCTCAGATTGGAGGCTGGTTTTGCTGAGCTGGCAATGCCTCTCAACAAAACCAATCATTTCTCAGAATTGGGCTTAAAGCAGGAGAGGCAGCAGGCTTCAGTGGGAACTTGCTGGTGTTTTTAACAATACTGCATCTGCTAAGCAAAAAGGTAAGATGAATAAACAGCATCACAGAGCCCTGTTGCACATCGAGGTTGCATTTAAGTCTCGGCACATTTCAGTTTTTGCAAGAGTAACTACAGAAAGGTACTAAAAATGGGGAATGGAAAGGAATGTGACATCCATAAATGTCACAAGGAACACGAAGCAGCTATAGAGCTCCATTCATCACCACTTTCTTAAAAAGACTGCATTCTTTAGCAATTAGAGCTGGGGTTTAAAGACAGGATTGCTGAGTTATTTCTTTGGCATTATTGTATTATTTAAAGGATGGTATAACATTGCAAATGAAAGTGATCTATGCCTGAAAATGTGCTTTGGGCAAATGGAAAGCTCTGCATTGATCAATTTTGTAAAATTTTCCATGGCACTTTCTACTAGGAAAAAAAAAAAAAATCAACCCTGTTTCATTTTCAGTCAGCATTATCAAAACACAATCCTTTCACATTTCTCAGTAAAAGTGCTCTGGAGTACCTAAGTTCATGAAAGCTTGAATAAACTGGAAATTTTTGCTTTCAAGTACAAGAATTTTCTTTGAGATATAAGTTCCAGGTTTGATCATGTCTAATATTGTGAATAGGCCCAAAAAAGACAAACCTAAGTAACAGGGAAGTAAGACATTTGTGCCACCTGTATTGGGTGTGAACGATGCTGAACAAATGCGTGATTGCTGAACAGATTAGGCACTGGAAGTCTAAAGATCAATTTGTTAAAAACGTAAGAAATATTGAGGTTTTCTATATTTGATAGGATGTTAACGTTCTGTCACAAAGCAGAAGCATTCAAAGATTTGTTTTCTCTGAGAATACTGAAAACTCATGTAACTATTACTGAGAATCTTTAACCTTATGCAGGAGTCAGAACAACAAGAGAACACAGAGTAACCGCAGGTGCAGCTGCATCAGAGCACTAAATCCTCCAAAGATCTTGCGCTTTGCATTAGGGGAGGATGCAACTACTAAGCCAGCAAAGCAGTATAATAAGGTTATTTTCTTTCATATCATGCTTTAAAGTGACAATAATTAAGACAATTTCAAAGACACACTAAGGAGCATCAGAATTTATTTTTATCATTTAACCATTTGGCTACTAATCATTTTAAGAACTAACTCTGTAGTATCTCCACCCTGTAACACTTCTCGAGCAAAGTGAAAAATCTCAGCATAGTCTCAAGTAAGTTTGCATGGAGAGCAATGAGCCTTTGATGGCTGCAAATACTAAATACAAATACAATCAGAGAGATATTAGAATTACTATTGCCTTGACAATGCTAGAAAATTAATTTGGTTGTCGCAACTCAAACAGAAAAAATATTAATATGTACCTTGTGGGAAATTTTGGCTTCTCCCAACAGGATTTTTCCAGGGACTGAATTCTTTACCTCTAAATAACCCCATGTATAACAGTACTGCTTTTAAATCATCTTTACATATGGTGATAAAAGTTTATTCAGAAGACAAATTTCATATCATTTGTAATCGCACCGCACATCCTGAGGTCACATTATCCTCTGCCGCGGAGACGTTCGTCTGCATTTCATATGCAGATGCCAATAACAGAGACTGAAATCATATTAAATACTGAGAGATTGTCATAAAAGCACATCTAGTTGATAAAGAAAACTTTACAAGCAGTGTGATGGACAAAATCAGTAATAGGAAATAATCCAATTTATCATGCACATTCCATGCTGAAAAATGTGCATGTAGGCACCTTTGAAATGATGGCCTTAGACAGCTTTTGGTTTGTTTTTTGGGGTTTTTTTTAAAAAAAAAAAAAAAAAAAAAGTGACTGTATGAGAGAAATCAAAGCCACAGGAACTTAATTTGTGCATTCCTTTGAGAAAGCCTTACACATGGTTCATAGTAATTTTGATCTAACAAGCCATATTCCTGTCTATAGCCCAATCTTTAAATCACTAGTCTCACTGTCGAAACGTGGCAGAAAGACCACTATTCCCTGACATGGGGATCATAAAATCTAGTTCTGAGACCCACACTTGCAAGAATACGGAGAGAGTGCACTCTAACACGTACTTTTCTCAACCAGCTGCTGTAGACCACACCGCAGGTCACCCAGAAATTAGCACAAATAAAAGGTTTCTTGAAAAAAATACAAAAAGACTCAATATTTGCCAGCCTACAGCTCTCACCCTGTGCTGTCCAAGATGGAAAAATCATGGCAAGTATTTAAACAACTGTGGGTGAAACAAAACATAACTCCTAATATCATCAACCAAGGACATATATACAGTAGGATGTACAAATCCCATGGCTGGGAGGGCTCTGAACTTCTAAGAGCCAGGAAACTGTCCATTTGGAGCAAGGGAATTTTCCCTTTTGCTTGTCAGTCATTGATTGCCTTACCATTAGATACGTCAAAATGACTGGAGAGGTATGTCCAAGTGCAACGAATCAGTAAGGAAACAATATTCCAACGTTGCTGAATAAGGTTTAAAAACAAACAAAAACCACACAAACAAAAACAAACAAACAAACCAGGACACACACATTCACTTGGCAGATTGATAAATCGAAACCAATACCAGAACAGTGCTGCACCAAATAAACATAGGTGGGCTGTCATGGAGCTTAAGGCCATGACCACTTAGCAGTATGAGTATTTGCAGATCTGGTCTCACATACACTGATCATACTCAGATTAACTGCATATAAGTTGTGGCAGATGGCAAATTGTTATTTTTAATAAAGCACAGAAGTTGAAGAATTCTGACTTAAAAATAAACAAAAGACTCTTAAGTTGTACTTCTCTTTCTTGTAAGTTTTCATCATGGTACCTAAAACTTCACTTTACGTGCAGGTTTTAGAACTCTCACATTAGTCTTCCGAAGGGGCAAATTTCTCTCCTGCTCCCAAGCTTACAGGGGAGAATGATGGCCTGATGGGAAAGAAGTGCTAAGGACAGATGTATATTACTGAATGAACGGCTTTTCTTTTTATTCAAGACTTTTCTTACTCTTCCATCAGCCTGGGAGATGAGTCATTAATCCGATAGCTTGTGTTATGTTCGAAGTAGCCTTGCTGCGTTTCTTCCATGTTTTTAAACTGTCAGTTATGTGTACAAAGCCATTCAGAAAGCTCTGAGGATGGCTGCTAATGATCTTAGAGAACAAACAATAATCCTCAGCTGAAGCAGCTAAATAGGAAAGTCTCTGTTATTTTTAGTACGACTTCTCTACCGCTTTTCAGAATGTTTTAAAATATTGCTTTGTTCTGAATATTGAATTGTTGGAGCCTGCAATGAAGTGCAGCTGGGAGTCCGGACCACCTTTCTTGGTTCTGCCCTCCATCCACAGTATTTCACAGCCAGCTGTGAGAGTACGCATAAAGAAATCCGCTCACGTGCATAAGTTTCTAAGATCAGAGTCCTAAAGGTGGAGAGGGTGGGAGGGATGCTCTTACAGTCAATTAAAACTAATAATTGAAGAACAGGCACAGTTGCTGGTGCTTTAAACTTTGGACTTTTCCAAACTTAAGTAGATGAAAAATCCATCCTGCTACTTCTCTTAAGAATATCATCATGATCATGCCACAGGGTTAAGCTAGATGAAAAATGAAGTGCTAATTAGAAAATAAAATACTAGACACAGTTTTAAAAAGGAAAGTCATGTCACGCCAGTCAAGTTTAGTCTATGAAAGGAAATATAATGCAAGGCAAATTAATAAGCATAATAAGGTAAACGGATGCAATTGTCAGGTACAATTTAGCGAGCCCAGATTAGTTCCTAGTTGAATTTATGTAAAGAAATTCACATCTGTTAACCTTCAATTAAGCAAAATCTATTTTTCAATTAGCTTATGCGACAGGTAGCAGAACAAAATTACAGTAATAAACAGTAATGGCATTTGACAAACAAGGTAAGCATTCCTTATCCTTAAAATTTCTATATTCCGAGATAATTCCCACCTTATTAGGAGAGTTTATCGTAGGTGATCAGTTCATGTGGTTTACTGTAGCATCTCTAACAACAGCCAAAGCAAAGTTTCCCAAGTCAAATCTATAACCACTTTCTGGAAGAATTCACAACACACAAAAGGTTAGACTGACACAAACCCCACAAGGGGAACAAAACTCTGCTGGAATAGTAAAGCTTGAAACCTACTGGACTGGAAATGGCTTTAAAACAAAAATTAAGAGTTCAAAGTCTTCATCAGTAATGATAAGGGTCAGTGTGGATTTGCACAACTCAAAGCCCTTCCTTTGGGACCATCCAGCCATTTTTCACAGGGCTGTTGGGATCACAGGCGTCTCAACAAAGCTGAAGAAACACAGTCACTATGACTTTGCTTCAGCTCTCGGGTATTACCCCGTTCTTTACTGAGCCTGCAGCCCACTTGCCTTTCTTTCCATGAACAGCTCCACTCAAGCGATGTACAGTTTAGAAATCTGGAGCCTGACAATATTCCACTACTTTGACATTTACCAGAGAGTCTTAAACTCTCCATTAAGTACAACAATCACAATCTTTCCCGCATACTCAGAGTCCGTATCATTGCCAACTGTGTTTCAAAAGGCAGCACACCTAGAAGCTTGAATATTACAGGTCCAGTCAGTTTGTTGCTGTTATAGCAAAGGACTTCTGGGGACCTTTTTTTACTAGTAGTTCCTGTTGCTTTTGCTCAAATGTCTGTAATTCACAGCAATATAAGTCAGCTAAATTTTCCAGTCTGTCTTACAAAACCCCCTTGCCAGAAGACTCAAATATTGTAATTCTCTACCGCTATCTTATCCAAGACATATTCACAGATAAGCACAAAGTCAGTGCCCTATCAAACATCAACGTTCTGAGGCAAAGCACGAACTCTGTGTCCTACCCTTGGGCTGGGGAATGTCAAGCAGCACACCTTTCAAACAGCAGAGTGAAAAATCAAACATAGCTGAAATTAATAATTCCTTCACAGCAAATCCCATACATGGATCGACTTATTCCCTCCCGTGGTCCCAAGCACATGCTCTGCCCAATATATTTTTGGATAGACAACGTAATAAATGGAATTCCTCCTACTTGCACACACTCAGTTGTTTCACGGAAATACCCCTTTCCTTATCTCCCCATCACTTTAATCTCCACTCGCATCACAATTATTTTCTCTGTTGCCTGCTTGAAACAAAGAGAGGTAAATAAGAGATGATAAAAGCTATTTGGATATCCAGATTTCAGCAACATGAAAACTGTTACCTGTAATCCTCCAGATCCACTCACTTGGAAGTATTCAATGAGGAAAGACCTCATGCAGAAAGAACATGCCCAGTGACTCAGACACTACTAAGATTATGCCCCTACCTTCCCCAATGGGAACTTCTTGGGCTTTCATTCCCCTCTTTCCTGCATACACGAGTTAAGCAGCTTCTCCACATTTCTTGACAAAATTTCTCCCCTCCCACCACCAAGTTCTTCACTGCCATCCCCTGGCAACTACAATTTTCAGTAGCTCAAAATTGTCCAAAGATATACTAAATGAAAGTGTTGGAACCACACACCCTCCTAAATATCTCCCAGGGATTTTTAGGGCTCTGAACTCTAGGGGACTGATACCCTGAATAAACACATGGCCACTTTATCTGCCTATTAGCAGACTTTCACTTGAGAATTTTAGTAATAAGACAGAAATCAAGCACCCATAACAATCACTCAAACAAAAGATTATGATCCAGATCCTTTGGGGGGGGGGAGGGGAATGTGTGTGTGTGTAATCAGTGAGAGCTACATATGTAAATATCTTTGTGGCTACAGATTATAATCTCTTATTCAGTTAATTGGTTTCCTATGTTAGATCAGGATTTACCAAAGTGCAACCACCCACAGAGGGACTTCTAACTTGTAGCCAGGGCAGGCTGTCCAGGTGGTTTACTCCTGACCTCTCTAGCCATTCTTACTCCCAACGCAACTACTTTCAGCCTTGAGCAAGAGGACAACAGAGAGCTTTTCCTTGCCCATCTAAACAAAGATCAAGCATCTTGGAGATCACAGGGGAACAAGGCTGGGGCTTCATTCCCTCAGTCTGATTCTCCTCTTGTACTACAGCTGCCTGTATTTCTTCTGCTGAACTACTATGTCCCATCCTAGTCCTCTTCTTGCCCATGAGATGAGGACATTTCATTGTCTGGTGACTTAATCCCCATTTGCAGAAATCAAACGAGTTCTCTGCAATCTCCAGAAGAAAGCAGATCTATTAAACATGTATTATTAACAATAATAAATGCTTCAGCCCTCTGGGTACTGCTCAACACCCACAGTAAAAGCATTATCATAAAAACACATTCTTAAATTCTAAAGAAATAAAGCTTGGAATTGGTTTGGTAAGATGGTTCAAGGCAGGATATCTATCAGGTAAACCCATCATGATGAAGAGAAGCACTTATAGCACAGAAGGGTTTGACAAAAAGCAGTCAAAATGTTTTCATCAAGAATAACATATGTACACTGTAAATCCCAGCTCAGGGGATTTACACCAAGAGACACAGAAGTCTTTTCTATTGTATTTGCATTTTGGTCAAGTCGTTAGTAGAATGTTGAGTCTATTTTTCTCCTCTCTTCCCTTTGCACAGTATTTCTCACAGACAACTCAATGCCTTTAATTCCCAAGTCAACACCACCATGATCTTTGTCCCTGTTCAATCAGCTGCAGCAAGACTGAACAATTAAAATAACCCATCTACTTCATTCTGTTATTCTTTGCCTACGGAGATGCCTTTCTGCTTCTCGTTCTAGTTGTTGGCACATACACAGCCTATTGTATGGCCTCACAAAGAAGGCGGGGGAGTGAGATGGAGTGCTGTGATGTAGATATTTTTTTTCTCCTCTCCCTTCACTATTTGTGAGTAAACTGGGAGCTAGGAAACAAACTATCTTCAGAGATGGCTCCTTATCAAATCATAGGTTTATATTGCACCCTTCATGTACAGACCTGAGCAAGTAACGTTCCTAAGAGCTGGGGACTGCAACTTCTCTCAATTGCATCCTACTTATCTTTTGACAGAGACACAACAAAGCAGCGGTTCTACATTCAAACTCAACTGAGTTTCTCAAGAAACCAGAGGGAAGAGGTAGGCTTAGACATTTTGGTTAGAGATGAAGAGTAGCCACTCAGGCTCTACCGCCAATGAACTTTTCAATGAGCAGAAGTAAGGATATTATATTTTTTAAACTGTTTCTCTTCCCTGCAATCCCCATCATAGCAACACCCTCAGGGTTGAAGTGCTGATTTGAGAAATATTTTCAGTATCTCCTCCCACATACACTAGTGAAGATCCACCACCTGTAGCTTGCCTTTGTAACAGGAAGTCACACAGAAAAGCAGAATAATACCCATAGCAGAGGGGCTGCTCCTCACAAGCAGCTACTGAACAGCTTGGCTGCCTTCAAAGCATTGAGCAGCTTGTGCTGAACAGGCACTATTTGCTGTATGGTGCCCAGGCCTTCCAACTAGATCCCTTTTTTAATCCACTACAGTGAGGTTTTGATTTCTTGTACTAATCAGGATCCACTATGGAAATCCTGAAATACGGGATTGGAAAAAGATAAATAGAAGAGAGAAACAAAGCAGCACCTCTACCTTTATAAATCCTAACATTTCAAACGCATTTGAACAGCAAAGAAAGCAAAAAATATAAACCCAAACCATTTCAACTGTTGCTCTTCTGTCTGCCTTTGAGCACAATGGGGAACAGAAAATCAAGTCATTTGTTGCATATTTTAATGTGGAACATAACACTTCCTCATCCTGCTTCTTTTAAATGCTTTTTCCAGTAGAAAACTTTGCATCAAAAGTCTAGTTTAGTTTACGCACTAGCATCGCAAGTCCCTGTTCTTTCAAGCTGATGAAGTGCTGAGGGCCCCGTTACTCAAGGGCTAATTGCATGAAGGGGTGTATTGCAAAGCGACAGCAGACCCTGTGGATCTGCAGCTGAGAGCTACACGCAGCCAGAGAGGGGAGCACTGCTTGGGGGACACTGCTGCAGCAGCTTCTTGGAAGAGCTGGAGATTGATTTATTTTTAGAGCCTTGGTTTGCTCCTTTCCTCCCCGAAAAATACAAAAGAAAAAAAATAGAAAAAGAAGGGCATAAGTCTGTCAGCCTTGTGAGTTCCATGATGTAGAAAATTAAACCAGGCTGAAAAAAAAAAACCACAAGATGACACTGGCTTGGGAAAGATCCCTGGATGCGGCGCCTCTGACAACTGTTTCATGCACTGCTAGGTCACTCTGCATCTGTGGAAGCAGATGGAGAAATTTAGAGACCGAGAAAAAACGAACAATCTTGCAAAGCCTTTTTCATCTCTTAAAAAAAAGGAAATTCAGTTCTCATAAGAGAATGAATTCAGAAGTTGAAATGAACCTGTCAACTGAAAGAGCTGCAGAGGCTTTTGAACCTGCCCTTCCACACAAGCACGTCAACAAATGTCTTCAAAGAGCTGCTGAAGGTTTGGCACTACGGTGGACACAGCAATATGAAATCAGAAGCCACATAGGTAGTTTTTCCCCCCAGTATATTATTACATAGGCAGAGATGACCAGATGAACTGAAGACCTCGGGGAAGATCCTAGATCCGCAGGCACCAGCCACATCACCAGGGTCCCGCCAAAACCTTCCCTGCTGCGGTAACGCAGGCAGCCAACACTGCAAGGCAGGTACCAATCCAGAATCTAGATCCTGATTGCCCCAACGCTTATATTTCAGATCCATTATGCTACTGCGAATAAACCCATTAAAAATCCGTGAAATTTGGCATGTTAGTCAGGGGAACAAGTACTACTGCTGTAAGCTACAAGCAAAGATAAACACAAACAGAATTTTGGAAGAACTAGCAGCTGAGCCAAGAGACCTTTTGTGCTGCACATTTATCATGGCATGCATCTTGCTTAATAGAGCTCACGCATTTTCACATATGGTCATATATTTTTAAAGGGTTTAGGCATTTCATTTCTTGTTTTAACTGCCTTTCATAGTTCTTCTGCCTCCTAGAAAACACTGAAGTGTGTATTTCATTAATAAGAACTACCTTTCAAAAGAAAATATTCCTCTCAATTTGTGAGGGAAGCCATTACTTTAACCTCTCCTGAGACAAAATATTGCTTTTATAGAAAAGAAAGAAAAAAAAAAAAAAAAAAAGTACAGAGTTGGTCTTCAAAGATCTGGTTTCCATATGATAGAGCCCAAAATATTTATCAGACAAAACTGTGTATTTGAGGGCTCAGCATGAAAGTACACCGACTGCGCAGAAAACTTTTCTTTAGCCCAGCCTATTTTTCACAGCACCTTCAACAACCGATTCTTAAATTCCAGCTTTGCTTCACATCCTTACACCATTTATTACCTGTATTTTCAATATTCCAAGAGACACTTTAATCACCACACTGTGCTTTAATTGTTATTAGCATTTAGATTATATGGTAATCTTGCAGCCAGAAGTCAATATTAAATTACTGTCCTTGCCTGTTGAAGAGTAATATATATAGAACAGAGTTGAAATGTATTTTAAAGTTTCAGTTCAATTTTATGTCTTAATTACTCTGGAATGTTATGAAAGGACTGTAACATCGTACCATATATTCTTGTCATCCCATAGGCAGCTTTATAGTAACATTACAAAAGTATATTGAACTCATTACAGGGGAGCATAATTGAAATGATACAAAGAAACTGCTAGCGGTTAATAAAGCCACGTTGGTTTTTGTATCGTATCCACTTTCCCTGTTTTTTCAGTATTAAGCTGGACCATCACAGACAGATGCATGTCAGAAGCAGATGCATTGCTGACTCCATGCTGATGGAGAGCCAGATCCTCAACTCGAGCCCATGCAGTTTCAACTGACTTGGCATTCGGCCGTACCAAATTGCACGAGTTGAGAATTCGACCCAAAGCACAGATTTTATTTAATTTTCATTGGGGGGAATCTAACACAACTGCTGTCAAACTCAACCAAACAGAAGGTACCCACCTGTTCAGCTGAAGAGCTTGAACCATTATTCTTTGGGGAGGCAAGTGGTTTCTACTACACCATGGCAGTGCTTCTGCACACAGAGGTACACAAAATTTGCATCGGGAAGCTTGAGACATACAGTGGTTTTTTAACGTTGACTGTATCATAAACGGCTTATTTTCAGTGCTATTTATGTGCTGCTATTTCATGGTAGGACAACACAAGCTCCTGTGTGTAATACAAGACAGCAAAATACATAAACACAGAGTATTTCACTGAATGAAAATACAGTATCGGGCTTTACTTGTGGCATGACCAGTCGCTAAGAACAAGGAAAGGATACTTGTCACCCTGTCTCCCATGCAGCTGTACATAAACCTCTCCAGAGATGCTTTAGTTGAGAACATGTCCTGAAGAGCTTTTTCTATCAATTGCCACATGGAAATTTCCTCTCACTTCAATCATATCGACAGAATTTAGACATGTATTCAGCTTTACTTGCCATGTCCTATCATAAAAATATTGCTCAGGAGATTGAACTGAAAACTTTTTGTCCAGTCCAATTTAAGTAAATCCAGTGATAGGAATTTTATCACTTGCTTTGGGTTACTCAGACAAATGGTTAATGCACACTGAGCATTATAGCACAGCCTCAACAAAGGAAAAAAAAAAAAAAAAAAAAAATCACCATTCTGATTTAAACACTGAATCTCCCTATTTCTTTGTATCTTGCTAGTCTACTTTCTACCACTCCAGCCTAAGCAATATATGACTGCATTACTGTGTCATGCCACAGCTATACATTTCCATTATATATTCATTCTATAGAACAGACACATATTACAGAAGGGTTCCTGGAAATACATTCATTTATTTTATTGGGTCTTGTTTTTTCTCCACTATTAATAGTGTCTGCTTCACAGAGATTTTCAATTCTATATCCTAGCCCACTCAAAAAACTCCCTTTTAGAAACAGCTTTAGGTATCCCTTTTAAGGCAAGCCTGTGCTTAACTTTCTTTGAAACCTGCTTAAAACCTAAGCACATGTTATTTCTGATCAACATGCTTTGATTATCTTGAATCTGATTTACCACTGATCAACAAAAACTACATTTTACAATTTTTCATTTTCAATACTTCTCAGGATAACATCAACAGATCAGGCTCCAAAATTACTCTTTATAAAGCAGATTCTCATTGCTGCCCCAAACCAGCATGTCTTTAAAGGCTTCATATAAAGAATTACCCTTAGATATTTCTTAATAATGTGGCAATTATTAAAAATCAGCATAAAATGGGGAACTTCACATCTGTTTAAAGAGCTACTGATGCCGGCAAATTGAGGCAAAGATACAGGTACAGGTCTCCACCTGCACAGATCTTCAGCAGAACTGGGACCATTTATACAGCACAGAGACTGCTCCTCAGAAAACTTACTGATCTCTCACGGTATTTTACCCATATGTGCAAAAAGCTTCTTCACCGTATTATCTCAGGCTCAGCACCTTTTTAATTTCTTTAAAGACATTCACTTGAACAGCTACTCTGCATCAATGTGAGCAATCTTTAGTAGGACAGAGAATCTCTTCTGTCATACTAAAAGCAATCTTTCTGCATTCCTAGGGCAGACACAATCCTGTTATAAATGCTTCATGATCCCAAATATGAATGCAATATATAGCCAGTATAATTCCAACTAAGGGTCATTTATTCTTCTATACTACTCATGTAACATTCAAAGTTTAATCAAGAAAATCTAGTATAATTACTATAAACCCAAATGATTGTTGACAGCTTTATAGTTGTCTACTGCAGGAAGAGGATATAGACCATTGTTAGCATATAATGATTTTTTTTCCCCTTTTTAATAGATATGCTGCTAATGGCAGAAGGGAAAAGCAGTTTAGATTAAGCTAGACAAAGCCCGACCAGAGTCAGACATTTTTTTCATAAAAAAATCTGTTTAGGAAACAGCTTACCCAGGGATGCAGTGAATTTGCCATTGTTCTCAGATTTTGAGGAAAGACCAGATGAATTTGTAACAGACACCACCTATAATGAGCAAGGGGCAGGCTTGGCACACAGGCTGCTGGGTGAGGTGTAGTGGACTACATGTATAGGAAGCTCCGAGTAAGTGCCCCAAACTGCTTTTTCCAGCCTTGAAACCTGTGAATAATTACAGTCTCATCCACCCTGGGGTTGCAAATATCCAACGCCTGACTGTCAAATCGTTACGTGCTGTGCACAAACTAAAAGGGCGGCACTTGGATGATGTCTTATGTATTGCCATGTTTGATTGCTCAGATCTAGTAAGCTATTTGAATACTCAGCATTAAGCTACATCCTAACCGTAACACACTCCTGTCTTCTATCTGCTTGGTATCCACAGAAGCTAAGAAATTCATAGTTTGGATGCCAAGGGATTTCACAACACCACAATCACGTTGTGTTACATTTGCATCACCTGAGGCAGCCAACAGTAGTCATTGATTTTGTCAGAGTATCTTTCAACATTATTTAAAGTTTTGGATATCTTTGGGTATGTGTGGCTTAGAAGCAATATAATATTCCAACACTAATATCCATGTAATTCTGTTATTTATGGAGAGGTTTTGCTCTCATTTCTACCAATTTCACATCAGAATAATTCCATCATTTTTTCCACAATATTCCTTTCAGGAGTACAGCAGGAGTACTATCAGTTTAAGGTTTCTGGATGACAATAATGCTGTGAACATGTTACTCAGCCAAAAGTAATTTTGAAAGCTAGCTAAAATGTCAATACTATTCTTACAGTCTTCCCAGAAGCATGGTGGACAGTATAGCAGGTGGGAGCAGACAAGCTGACAACACTGTGAAAAAAAAAAAAACAAAACACATGGCTTGGAAAGTGTCCTTAAAGCAAACTGAGCCCCTGCAAATAAGGAGCTGTCATTTGTTTATTCTGGGAGCAGCTCATGAACTAGCAGGAGAAGCCAGAAAGGAATTTCATGAGAAATCGAAGTCCAGCTGACGGAGTGTTGGACGAGGACAGGAGCCCAGCTCTGCGGTGAGACTGAACACAAGGCACTGTTTCTTTCAAATCTCTAACATTAAATTTGGTTTTCAGATCCTTGGTAGCTTTCAGTCAAACCCCTAAGGGTAACAACAGCCAAGGGAGGCTAAGTGAATCGAAGCACGCTGCTTTTCCCCAGCCGTCTGCAGGTAACCACCACACCGCACCGGCCGTCCCGTCCCTTGAATCACCGCCAACTAACAGGTTAAGTTTCAAGAGACAGTATGGGAAGGAACAAAAAAGACAAGGCACAAAAAGTGTTTTCTTACACATGTATCAAAAAAGGGCAAATGGGGGGTGGGGTGGGAAACAACACACCCCAAGCAATTTCCTTCCAAAAACCACATCAGGTCAAAACTAAAGCTCTAACACAGATACGCCCCAATCAAAACAACAGATGATCAAGTCCCTACCTCCACTTCGGCCAGGGTACCCACAGGGACATTTATAAACTGAAGTGTGCAATACCTTAATTTTAAGGAATATCCTCTTAAAACTGAACCTACAGCCATATCCCTAAATTTAGGATATGACTGAGCATGCTACTAAGCCCATACATAGACAATAAAATATTAAAGGGGTTTTTAGGCTCTACCCCAATATACAGGAGTCAATAGTTGAAAATGATGTGAAGTCCACACACAGACAGAATAAATATTAAAGTGACGTGGTTAATACAAGATGATGTGAGAAATAAAAATCAGTAGAAGAAAATTGCTTCAGACATTACATTATTGCTATGGAATTGAGATTTCTCCTGGTGCAAGCTGATCGAAATAGAGAGACATTTGAGAAGAACACAGTGTTTTAAGTTAGACAAAACCAGTGTAACATCTAGTATTTAAGTTGTTAGAGTTCTGTGTTTCTATTTCCATTTCAAGATCCTCACAGATTTGATCACTTCTCAAAAACCTTAGCATTACATGTCATCCAAAGGATAATTCAGTTACTTCCATGCTTCAAGGCACTGACTCAGAGAAAAGCACTCACTGGTGACTCACCAATGCCAATTCCTTTTCTTCCACATTTCTCATCCAGGCATTGACCCAATCTGACTTTGTCTCACTTCATGAACATTGACAAGGCCAAGGAAAAACAGCTCCAAGTAATAAAGATTCCCTGTATTTAATTATTTTATGAGGATACAGAAGTCCAAAGTATTACAAAATCAAGGTTTCCATGTTAACTCTCTAGCATAAGGCATAGCATCCAAGACTTAGCTTAATATTTTATTAATATACTGAATGGGGAAGAAAAAACAAAAAACATGAAGAGGAAAAAGCAGAGCTTGAACACCATAATAACCTTTTGCCTTCAGAATTAACCTGTCTCATGAATACACACAAGCATATTTTCAAATTAATTCTCTGGTGATAAAAAAACCTTTCAAAAATTATAAAACACTAAACAACGTTTTTATTAGCTTTTAATTAAGTGCATTTACTAAAACCTGAATTATAATTTTAGATTTAAAGTACTTGAAGATGAGCTTTTCAGCAAATGTAAAATTTCAATTATGTTTGTGGAATCATTGAGAAATGAGAAAAAGGCAGTTTACATCATTCCACACGGAGGCAGCTTTGCAGACTCTCACAAACAGGCAGCCACCTTTTCTGAAGCAACTCTTCTAATGACAAAGGACGTTTCTGAAGTTTCCAAGAGCAAGTACTCCTGTATCTTGATTGATAGGCAGAAAACCGCTAGCATGATGTAGACAGTAATTATTAATACTGCCAATTCTACAATCTGAAGGTTTCCAAGTGTTTTGCAAACATGAGTAGATTCAGTTTCATAATTCTTTTCAGTATGTAATTAAATCCTATCACCTTTCTACAGAGTGAGTAGCTGAAGAATACTAATTTTGCTAAAGGTTAGCTTGGCTGCCTGGAAACGAAACCTCTGGGAATGTCTCTCCCAATCATATGAGCAGCAGTTACTGGCTGGGTTGCAGTGCCAGCTCCAGCACCCACTACATTTCAGCTTCATTGCATTAGGTCTCCTTTCAGAGAGGGGATTTCAAGAACACCTACTCTCAGAGCACAGCCTCTTCCTTCAACAGGAAAACAAATAACAAACAAGCAAACAAAAACACTCCTGAAAAACCCAGAAGATGCCTTTATGCTTTCTTTTCACTCCTAGCAGCAATCCTTCCTGGAAGATTTTCCTATTACTGCTCTATATTTCGGCTCATTATTGCCTCCAACCTACCATTTTAGTAGCATTGTGCTGCCCACATGATGCTGTTTCTACACCATCCCATATGCTGCCAACAGGATCATGACCCCCAGGGACTGTTTTTCTCAGCATATTCTCCCAGACAGAGAACACAACTCCTAACAGCATCTTCTGGACTTCTGAAAAAGTCTGTCTGTCTTGAATCCCAAACCATAGCAGATTAAAGCAAAGTAGAGTAACGCCACAAGCACCACACATAACCTGTATACTCAATATACAACACAGGCAGGATTTGTGCCAGGTATGACCTTGTTCTGCCCTTTGCAATATGGAAGAACCTTCTCCAGTACAGTTGTACACATCTTTTGCAAGTATAGTGTATTAAAAAACAATCAAACAAAAAAAAAACCCCAAAACATTACAACAACATTAATAGTTTGGCTAGATGGCAAAAAAAAAAATCTAAAGTTAAGTCTGTAACTCCATCCTGTGGTATATAGGTATTACAACACTTTTTTTAAATCCAGGGACACAAACATTTTTCAGTTATACACTTTAATACCTAGGCAAATCAGAGAGCCTTCCAAGATTTACTTTTGAATATCCTTCCTCATGCATGTGACCTAGAGAAGACAAGCCCTGCCAAACTGTGTTTGCTCATAGCCTTCTTTTGCAACTTCATTTGGGATACTGAAGGAGAACAGGTTTTGTCTGAATTGGTACCAAGGTTCAAGTAGACAGATGTTCTTACAGCAGACCTCCAGTCTGATTGTATAACCCCAGGTTTCTGATTTAAATATAGAGAGTGTGTTTTCCTATTTACATGGAACAGCTTAAGAGTCAAAAGTATTCCCATCAACATGCCAGGGAAAAAATTCAATCTACTTTTGAAGGAGGTGCATTTGAAGAAAATGCAGTCCATGCCAGGAGCACGAATTTAACCTAAATAAGTGCAAAAGAGACCTAGATCCTAGTACTAGACCTATGAATCTCAATATGCATCATCCTGGGAAGCTGAAGGATTTTGTAAATTTGTCCTGACCTCAGAACGCCACTTAAAATTTTGATTTGTCTGCCATCGTTCTTCCCTTACACCTCCTTTTCAGCAGTTTAAACAAAGAAGTCCAGCCTCGTACTGGGAAGGTCAGCGAACAAACACACATACCTGTCGTGCTAACACTGTTCTTTGCTGGGGTTCGTGTCTGCTCAGCAAGGTATGGGGTTACAAAGCTGACCCTGAAACATTTCAGATCATTCCAGTAAGGTTCTTCAGATCTTGCCTGTCAAAGCTTACTAGGAGTTTGGCCATCCCTCATCCTGTCACTAGTCTTGTAATATTTCTAAGCAGCATTTTTCTTGAAGTCCCAGTACCTGAAATGCGAGAATGTTGTGTTTTAAAGACAGTCTTACAGCTGCAGAAAAAATGGTAGTACGAACTGGAGGACTGGGAGTTTGAGACACATGAAGTTAGCCTACCCTGACTTTCAGGGTTATCTCTAGATACATACTTTATTGCCATGAGGGTCCAAGGTGTGTTTTAGTTCATACCAGTACTGAAAAAAACTGCTAATAATAAAATCTTTCTAAACTGGACCTCCCACTGATCTCAACACTCCTGCTACTAGGGCGATGGAGAGACATCTGTTCTGTAAATGGCCAGGCTGGGTACACATGTTGTTGCTTTGCAGCGTAACCCTTGGGCTGGAAGTTACTTTCTTCAAAGACCGACAGGTAGGGCAGTTCATGCTCCGTAATCCGTCTTAAGCAAAATCAGTCAAGTTAGCTTAATAACTGAGAATGGGTTTGTAAGTGAAGCTGTCTGGCTTGATTCAAAGCTGATTAAAGCCATTTTGCATGATCACTGCAAAAGGCAGAGTTCTGGGCCAACGGTCTCGGTGTGTGCAGTGATAAGTATCTAAGGGCAGGATATCCAATTGCACAATCTGGTCCAGCAGAAAATATCTGATCATTTCCAGTCAGTGTGCATCTGTTTAGACATTAAGTGGTACTATGCGGAATACCCCCTTTATTGTAGAGAAAAAAAAAATCTGATGAAAAGCAGATGATTTCCTCCCTATCTTTTTTTTTTTCTTTAGCCTCATTTTGTCCAGCTGAATCAACTCGATTTGTTGCATGCTGCGATCAGGTATACAAAGCCCATATTACTCAGAAGAAGAAAAAAAAAGAGAGAGAAGGTCCCACTCACTGCAACATATTACCATCAAACTTCTTTGGGAAGCTTCTTAGTATCATGATTTTTAAACTCTAAACAAATGTCTTAGTGAGATGGCTCTGACAGTGGAAGGAAGGGAGGTTAATTACAGATGTATATACCCACTGGAATTTGTGTTTTAAGACAGACAAACAAAGGGAAAAAGCAATAGTTACATACCAAAACAAACCAGTACCCCTTGAAAGGAAACATCATAGCAAATAGCAGAGATTTGCACTCATATGGACATTAAAAAGGGGTGGGTTTTTTCTTAGCTGAGAGACAATCATGTGTCTTGATTTTTCAAGCAAAAGTAGCATATATTGAAAGAGCAGTTGTCAATTTAGATAAAGACAAGATGTGTCCTTTTATTACAGTTTTTAACATGCATTCATGAATTCTATATGAACAGAGGTGTCCTTGTTAGCTTATCAGGTTCACATTTATATTCAAAGCAAGGCAGAAATTCAAACCTATTTCAGCAGTGGTACGATGAAGTACGCACGAGCCCTTTTGCTGGCCAGCCCAGCACTGAAGGGAGTGCATTTTCAGAGGAGCAGTACAAAACACAAGCACTAAGTTTACTAAGAGGTCCATTAAAAACCTGACAGTAAAACTGACCTAAAGCAATAATTATTTCAACATGAAGCTATTTAATTTAATTTCTAAACATCAATGAAGTATAGAGATGTAAAAACAGATGAGCTTTCCAGAAAGCTGAGGAAGGATGTGACACATTCATACAGGCAAGGCAGAAGAGCTGGGACATTTTGATCCTACTGCTTTCCTTAACTCATATGTAGTTGCTAATACATATACTGAACATAGTGTGAGCCTAATACCTGTTCTTCCACTTTAACTGTCCAGTCTGCAACAGCGGATTTCCTTAATGCTGCAGCCCTCTGTCACCTGGGAAGTCCTAGTTACAATGTTTGGCTAATCAATTTAATTTCTTAGATAGGTAGCTATTTAGATCTACTCACCACAAAAAAACCCCCAACTTCCAATCCAAAAACTATGCAGAATCCAAAACCTCCCTGATGTCTGCAAGAAGTATTAGTTACAACATTTGGCTAATCAATTTAATTTCTTCTTAGATAGGTAGCTATTTAGATCTTGGAGGTGATCGTCCCTCTCTACTCTGCCCTCGTGAGGCCCCATCTGGAGTCCTGTGTCCAGGTATGGGGCCGCAGTACAAGAAAGATGCAGAACTGTTGGAGAGGGTTCAGAGGAGGCCACGAAGATGATCCAAGGGCTGGAGCACCTCCCCTACGAAGAGAGGCTGAGGGAGCTGGGCTTGTTCAGCCTAGAGAAGAGAAGGCTGCGGGGGGACCTCATTGCAGCCTTCCAGTCCCTGAAGGGAGCGTACAAACAGGAGGGGAATCAACTTTTTAAAAGGGTAGAAAATGGCAGGAGAAGGGGGAATGGATTAAAGCTGAAGGAGGGAAGGTTTAAATTAAATATTAGGGGGAATTTTTGTACAGAGAGAGTGGTGAGGGGCTGGAACAGGCTGCCCAGAGAGGGGGTGGATGCCCCATGCCTGGAGGGGTTCAAGGCCAGGTTGGACAGGGCCCTGGGCAACCTTGTGTAGATCCAGGACTGGAAGGTGGTGTACCTGCCTGTGGCAGGGGGGTTGGAACTCTGTGATCCTTGGGGTCCCTTCCAACCCACACCTTTCTATGATTCTATGATCTACTCACCACAAAAAACCCCACAACTTCCAATCCAAAAACTATGCAGAATCCAAAACCTCCCTGATGTCTGCAGATCTGTAAAGCCTAGCTTTGGGTGAGCTCCTGTAATCACTGCTGAGGAACGTGACTTAAACAGTGTTAGACTCAACCACGTAACATCAAGCGTTACCTTTCAGCTGACCAACACTGCTAACAGATACTTTGATCACATCATTGGATCCATGAAGAGGGAGCAATGAACCAAAAAAATGAACAACTTCACTTTCTGTGGGTGAACTGAACGAAGGATTGGGATTGAAGTGTCCTGCATCTCTCAAAGTCTCTTGCCTAACAAGCCGTCGCAGCGCTCCTTCCTAGGAGGAGGGATGGTTCCCTTTCCTACTGTGGGCCACTTGACCATAACCAACCACTCTTCCTCCTTCAGCCAGAAAAACATTTTGCCCAGCCTCTGCTCTTCCAGAACAGGTTACAAGACAAGGAGCCACGAACAAGAAGGAAAATATCCAGAGGCTGCTATTCCCAAACTGTGGATTAAAGTCAACCATCATTAAAAGCAGTTTTTAATTTGCTTTGTTTTAAAGGAAACTTTTTCCTTTACAAATAAGCAGCTCTTAAAGCACATCTCATGGGTTTAAAAAGACAGAAGTTAGGAAAAGTTAAAAATTCATGTTTCCCCTTCACACTCAGCAGTAGAAATATCTTGTAGAAAGGTACCTATCATAAAGTTAAAAACCTCAGGCAATTTAACCCTCAAGTCCTCCATATCTGAGGAGGAAAAAAAAAAAGCCTGCTTCAAGCATGGCTAGGGCTCAACATGGTACAGACTGTCTTCCCTGTGTCAATAGAATAGAAAATTGTAATTGCGCTGTCAGAGGCAATTTTGAAAGCTGTAACTGCAGTTAGATGTTGAGGTATTATCCCAATTAGCACCCTACCAGTGCTATTTACAACATGAACACATACTAATAAGCCTCTAGGTTGATTTTTATTCTGCACAGGTAAATATGAACTATGTGGGAGAATGTTTGGCGCATCCCGCATGCTGACTAGGCACGCGAATCTCTCACACATCAGCAAACATTTTTTAATGGGAATGCCATACTTGGGAGTCCCAAGCTGCCATTTATTACATTTATTATTATTCTTTTACCATTCATGCCCTTAATTTCTCTGTATTAGAGCTACTACTATTAAACTGAAAACAGTTCTCAATTCACAATTAAATAATCTGAAGTCACTCTGACTTCGGAAAGTGATGAAAATATCAGCTAGGCTGGAGATATCTAATCCCTAATTTGTAATGCAAAGAAATAAGAAAATTTTTAGGAATAATGGTGCTCTTCCTTCCCATTATTTTCAAATCGTCTGCTTCATCTGCTGGTAAAAGAGAACACAGTGTTATCTAAAAAGAACTGGATTTAATAATTAAGATGCAAAGTTGCAGAAGAATTAAATACATTTTACATGAGTGGGTTGGAGTGGGCAAGAATAGACTAATCTTAAAATAGTACACATCTGTGCTGGAAAGCCCATTGCTTTATCCTGGAGAGAAAAGTAAAATAAAGAGAGGGAAAGCATTTAGCATTAACCACAAACTGTGTGCTGACTTAAGGCCATCACACATCTTAAAAGTGAGAACCTAAGAGAATAGGAAATGCAGGTGTATTAGCTATACCTATTTTATAGTTCAGTTAAAAATCACTGAAAAACTTTGTGCTATCTGCAACACGGATGAGGGAGGGTACCAAGGTAAGAGGGGAAGTAAACCGGCCTGGAGCTAAATCTCTCACCAGGACTCCCATCACTGCCACTCCTACTAGGTTTGAGATTTTTTTTCTTTTCTGTCCTCTATAATACTTAGCATTAATTTATGAAGATTCTTTTAACTATGGCACATGTGAAAATTGAAGTGGAATAGATTGGTTTGCACAGTACTGATTTTTTTCCTCTCGGCCTGGTTTCCTACGAAGTATTACAGAGTATTATAAAAATCTGCGGGTTTTGCCCCACCTCCCCTTTCTTTTTTTAAATCTTCAAAGCCCTGTAAGTTTTTAGAGGAAAATTTACTCAACTTGTTTCTAGGTTGCTCTCTGCTTATTGAAGTGAAAGTTATCATTTCACTTGTGGTAAAAGGCAAGCCTCCTTCCCTTTCTCTCCCTCTTCCCTGCACACTGACCTCAATTACTCCCACAAATCAGATTAGCCTTGTTGACTTCCATCACTTCAATAATTAAGATACAGAACGATGAAACAAGTGCCTTCTAAGCAATTGTCCTCAGAGCTCCAATAATAGTCTATTCTAATAAATTTTGGCAGCAGAGTGTGTTTTCTCTGCATGAACTTTAAGGCACGTGAAGACGTACTGAATTTGGCATGGTCTCAACAAACCCTTTAGGAACTCTTAAGTGGACGCTCACCTTGGATTTTCTTTCATTTCTGTGGTCCAATAGAATAGATAGCACATTGATTACACCAAACTGCTACCTGTGTGTCATCGCTTTAGATCCCCTCACTGACTGCCCAAAACAGAAGCCCGTGTTTATGTATCTGAAATTGCCTGGGACCCTGGGGAACAGTACTTATTTTAACTCTGCTTCCCTCCCCATTTCCCTTGCACATGAACATAGATCTCTTCCCGTGATGATGCAGCAGATAAAATGGAGTTATTTACCTCCAAAAATTCAGGATCAGATTCTCAGATAGTATAAACTGTTCTAGTGTCAAAGATTTGGGAAGAGTAAAGCAATTTGCTCATTAATTAAAATAGTGAACATCATGGTAAGATTGGAATCCTAATGTTATTGCTTTTGTTGTTTGGGTGTTGTGGGTTTATGGTTTGTTGTGTTTTTTTTTTTTTTTTTTTGTTTGGTTTGGGGTTGTTTTTTTGGGGACACACACACACAAGCACTGAATACAGTGCTTGTTCTAAGAAGGAAACTTCTTCTCAGACCCAGATTTGGCCATTTATGCTTGTTTCAATCCCGGCCTTAATTTTTGCCTATTCCTCCTCTCCCCTGGTGTACACCCACGATGCATTATCTCAGTTTTCTCTGATAAGCTAATGAAGCATGAGTATTCTAATCTCCTCTTGTTAATCGTTTCCTCAATCACCCTAAAAACCTCTGGTCTGCATCTATTTCAGTTTATCATCTATGAATATTAGTGTCTAGAATTGTAAACAATTTTCTGGACAATGTTTTACCAGAATCATATACAGTAATACTAGTTCTTCCCTATCTCAATTTTATCAAGATGAAAATTCAGTAACACCAACTGCATCACTTGATTTCTACAAGAATAGATATTATTCTCCTTTCTACTCAAGGGTCAGAAACAAAAGCTAGGTTTTTGGGGGATGCAATGCTGATATAAGAAACTACCACTGCCTACTTGCGCTGCATTGTAGTGGTATAAATAAAACAGAGGGACTAACAGACAATTGGGACCTGGCTGCTCATGGCAAGCACAAGATGCGTAACCTTATGAGTAACAACTGAGACCGGCCACCACTTTGCCCTGTTCCCTTGTGTCAAGTTACTGCTAATCGAGTGAGGAGGAGGATCAGCCTGACACCGCAGTCAGCCGCTGTTACTTCCGCTCTCTGGAGATAGATCACCTCCATTCAGTACAACGGCTCTCAGCAGAGGTGCCCATGCTAATGCCAATAGCTCCATGACCAGTAGCCATGCACTTTGTGTTCGCGTGGGGCTGGGACACAGCCACCACTCCTAAGCCTTCGGGAGTCTGGCTAGTGCTGGTGGGCAGTACTCGTCTAGGGCACGTGATGTGCTAGGTCCGGTAGCTCTTTGTCAGGCTCCACCGAGCAATGCAAGCTCATACATCCAAGCATGGACAGATAACCAAACTAGGATCTGGATTCTAGCCATCTGCTTACTGCTTGTGCTCCCTGGACCTGTTTTTTCCCTATCTGTGAAATAAGGGATCAGGCTTGATCTCCATTAGAAAACATTTTGACAAGTCCTGATAACATGGTACAAAATCACTCAGTGCCTATGTGATACCTCTTTTGCCAAATATTACTCCACACAAGCCCTCAAAAGACAACAGCAAAGCTGCTCTTAACATTCTTAAGATTTTATTGTCAGACTTCGAGAAACAAGAATCTCAAATGTGGAAGGAAGAGCAAAGCACACCGCCACTTCAAATCCCTCTTTTACAGCAACATAAAGTGAACATCTAATGCAGTGCTATCATAAAATTAAATCATGCTCACTTGTCATTTTGTATGGTCTATACCGACAGATTAAAAACTACATGGCAAAATGTAATTTCCCAAACTGAAGGTATAAGAGGAGTTTGAAATATCTTCCTCTGCAGTGTCTGCTCAGTCCTGCGTCCTCATGGTAATAAAGTAACAGTCACAGTCGGATGGAATTTAGCACTGCTGTCTGCCTTCAGGGTACAAGCAACACTTGGCCTAATGAAAGAGCGAGTGACAATTACAGTAGCATGCCAAGGTTATCTTTTTTTCTTTAGAGAAATCCTGGCCAAGGAAGAGCTTTTCAAGTTTAAAATTTTATAAATGTCCGGTCAAGAGAAGTGAAAATAGTTTTCCCCCACTCCATCCTGCTTTCAAGTGCAGGGTACAACTCTTAACATAGCTGCCCAAGCCAGAGACCTTGAGTGAGGTCAACACCAATCACCTCCACAGCAGAGCAAGACACATCATAGGCAATACAGCGTCTCTCTACAGCAGAAACTACTTCAGCTAGACTAACCTTTGCTTCCACAGGAATCATTCCCCTATGGAGGCAGCGCGGAAACCAAATGCCATATACGACCTACTGGAACAGGGGCTGTGTATGCACAGAGGGAGATGGCGAGTGGCCCGAGCTAGTCTGCTCCTGCTGCACTTCCATGGAAAGGCTGTTGTCACAGGCACAGGCGGTGGGTGCCAATTTGCGCTCTCATCTACAGCACAAAACCTTGTAAATATAGACCAACTTGGCCAACTACGCTGGAGTCGGTTCCAAGGTACCTGGAGGTGGTAAATCTGTTCTTACATGTAAGCAGCAGCGGGAGCAAGTGGATGGCCAAAAACACCAGGGCTGCAAACACAGAAAAACTCTGTTAAACTCAGCCCAAAGCTCACTGAACTGAGCTACAAAGTGACATCGTTGGCCTTTCGCTCCTGCCCATAAGCGATATTCAGTGATATTCAGTCCAGCACTTAGGAAGGTCATGCGCATAACTACAAAGTGGCACTGGAAAAGTGAGAAATGGTGCATAATGGAGCCCAAGTATATCTACGCATGCATACGCATCCATAAAATTAGCACAACCATTACAAAGGCCTGCTTCTCATTTATAATAGTACCCCTAGGTTGTGACACCTAAAAAGTTCTAAATTGGAAAGAAAAAAAAACCCAGTAATTTAAGCTCAGAGTCAGCTTAAATTGCTTCCATAAAGCAACAATAAAGCATCTTAGAGAGATACTTATCCTAAATAAACACATGCAGGAGTTCTGTAACTTTACCGAAAGTCGTATATATTCCAGCTGGCTATGTGCTCTGGCACAAACTCTAAGCTATATTGATTAAAAGGTCTGTTAAGATTTAACAGACCTGAGAATTCACTCTAGTTGATTAGGATTTCCAGCTTCAAACCAGGAGTCAATACAAGTTTTCATATGTGATATAAAGCAGTCGGATTTCCTCTGTCCCCATCTGAAATTTTATATCGTCTCATTCTTTTTTTTGGAATGCCACACATCAAAGAAATCCACTTTTTGACCAGAAGGGCACCTCAGGCCTGTCAGGGCTGTAAGAAAACATTGTGGCCCAAGTGAGAATCAGACTCTGTAAATGGGCAATAAATGGGAAATCAATCCTACAGAGCAATGGTTCTTGCTACTTCATAGAATCATAGAAAGGTCTGGGTTGGAAGGGACCCCAAGGGTGATAGAGTTCCAACCCCCCTGCCACCGGCAGGGAAGCTCCACCAAGCTCTATACTTCAGTGATGTCTTGAATCTTTCCCTCTGCATACGATAAGCTTCATGCTAATGTTCTAATATTCTATGCTAATATTCTACAGCCTCTTCATAGAGGGTTTTTCCTTGTAATAGAACAGTATGGAAAAGAAAATACACCTTAATTAAGCAGCATTGTGAACAGAAAGACGTTTAACCGAAAAGTCAACACGTAGTTTCTTGATGATATGCATCAACATTTACAAATGTGTTTGTTTTTAAAAGGATGCACCTGAGTTAGACATAGACATCTTGTGAATTCACCCACATACTCAGCCAGATCCTTGGGCTCTGACTACATAACTGATTTTCCCTCATTTAGCACTTGTGGTCAACTGCATCAATATTTTTGTGACCACACAATCACGGACAGAAATAACAACATTTTAAAGGCTGAGCAGCTGCATGTCAGGCACAAATAGCTCTTTGTCAGTACCAAAAGGAGAAATAGGTTTGCATGTGCAGCTAGATGCTTGCACTGATGCTCCCTCATTTAATCTGGACTTTGAATATTTACAGCATATGAAGGGACCTTTTGAAATGCAACCGAAGATGGACTAAAAGCTACAAGATCGTAGCCTTAGCAAAAAGAATGAAGTCCTTGGAAGAAACATGGTTTAAAGTTCAAATTTAGAATGAACACTCATAGAAGTGATCTGTGCGTTCTTACCACACTCATTTACCCTAGAAAGTAGACTGATGTGGTTTGGTTTGGGTTGTGGGGTTGGTTTTTTGTTTTTTGTTTTTTTGTTTTTTTTTTTTTTTGGGGGGGGGGGGGTGTGTGTAAATCAATCTTTCTTACTGCTAAGTAGCACGTTCTCTATAGACAAGCTTTCTGAGGGTGCCTACCCGCTTAAACGTGTAAACAAGTGTTCTTCAGGATTTTCAAAAATACCTTAGCATGTAAAACCAAGAGCAAACACCTTTTTTAAGCATGAAAATACATATTTACGCCTATTTGCTTCTTTAAGATGCCTTAATACCGTAAAAAGACTCAAAACACTGCAGGCAAGGTGCAGTGTTCAATTTAACACGGGAAGTATGTCAGTGTCCTTCAGAAGCACAGCAGAGGTCCAAGTTAGGGGAAAAAAAAGTCTATGAATCATTATGGATTGCAGTATTACGGCACTCGCATGTCTGCGATGTGCTCTCAAGACTCAGCAGCATATGTCATCCTAAAAATACAGACCAAAACAACACGTTATCTTAATTTTTGTTGTTTACATTTGTTGGCAACTTCAAATATATGAAGTGGGATTTAATAGTGCTTAGAGCGTCTCACTGATTCATTTCTCAAAATCTGGACCTCAGCATTCTCTTTGAGTCATCCTGCTTATATTTAGTGACAAGCAAATGCCTTATGATTCTCTTAAAAATAAATATGAAGAGGCTTTAATCAAAGCTGAGCAGAAGAAAAATATAACTGTCCACAGTTGTTCTCTTTGAAAATGCTCTTAACATTAATTTTCAAGAAAAAGGGACCCCAAAAAAGCATATGTCAGAGATTTACAGCACCAAAATGCGGAAAAAAAAATGAACTGCCATTGTTGCAGCCGAGATGGGACCTGAGCAAACAGCATTAGGCTCTGCTGGCACACTAAGGGGGTCAGCTCTGTTCATCAGGATTGTAAAAAGCCCCAGTACCCACTTCCAAGCTGCCAGGCACCAACAGCCATAGACATGGTAACTGATAGATCATCTGAAAGAATTTCAGCCCCACGGACTCTCCCTACTCCTCTCCCATCCCCGTTTCCCAGTTAACGTCACTAGAACCTCATCAGAATACCCAGACACTTACCAGTGTAAGGATCGCATTTCCATCAAAAATTAAACCAGAAATCGAACTACAGGCTTTCATCAGTCTGATCTTGTACCTCCAACCACCCCATGAAAAATAATACTCACAAGCAGTCTTATCCAAAGCATGCGGATTTTTCCTTTTAAAGCAGTCATGCCAAATTTCACTAGGGTTTATATAAAATGCCGACAGGGCCATTACATGCATTGAAATGTTTTATAGGAACTGAATTTTTACAGAAGGCGATTCAACCACTGTTGCCATTCATACCAGCCTGGGCTCTCTGCGAGCACAGGACAAATGGAGCTGCACGTGCCCTCAGAGCAGACACAGCCACAGCAACGCCATTGCCCGTGCTCCCTTCTCCCCAGGAATCAAGGATGCCTATAGGAAAGAAGCATTTGTGGTGCCCACTTTACTCATTAAAGCCTATTTTCATTGCCCTAGGACCCAGCCACTCTGCCAGCAGGTACCAAGAATATGGAAATCCATTCAAAGAAAAAAAATTGACAGGCAGCTCATGCAAACATAAGAAACCAAACTGATTTTCTTGTCTCCATCCACATCTTCAGTCTCAGAAGTACCCTTTGTAATGTCTGTCCTTTCCATATGTTTACCGGCTTCTCTTGGAACCATGCTGCAAATCGACTTCTCCCTCCATCCTACCACTGTGTCTTGGCAACCCTGTTTGAATCCTGGCATTGTGGACATTCATCTATACGTGAGCCCTTTTGGCAATATGTTAGGACTTCCAGCATAAGGATCGTCCATAAAATGATGGAAAGTCAAGGAATTTTTTTTTCTGGCAGTGTAAATCTGCTTCTAACTGCAAAACAAGAATTGATCATGTCCATTTATCTGCAGATATTTAAGGCTGACAGGACATTCCTTTTTCCACTGCATCAGCCTGTCTTTGCCAGTTATTATCCATGCAAGCTACTGTTCAGCACCTCTGCATACACTGTTCCTTTTGGGGAACCTCATCTGGATAAAATACACAGCAGTAAGATGGCACTTGTCAATATTTGTATTGACAGATTGCCATTTTAGAGAAAACCTACAGGGACAGCCCCGTGGCGAGAGCCACAGTGGCAGCAGATGTATTCACAGCTGCAGCAGCCCACTAGAACAGTCAGTACAGTGGCTTTTGGCAAAATAGAAGCAATGTGGGGGGCTAGATTGGCTCTTTCTTGTGTTTATATTTGCCTTCTCCTCATCTAATAAGGCAGGGAGACAGATGCCCTCTCCTAACAAACACAAGCTAAGCTGTTGATACCGTCCAAGTAATAAGGAATTCAATTTTAATCATCATATTCTCTTCTTGGACTTAACACGCTGCCTATAGCTTTAACTGTAGAACTGCCAAAAATTTAGTTACAAAGTAGTAAAAGTTTTTGCTAGCTAATTATTTCTTATATTTAAAACAAAACAAAAACACTCTCTTGCAAATCTCATGTATTCAAATTAATTAGATTTACAGTCCTGAATGGATGATCATCCAGCAGGAAAAAATAAGGTTCCTATACAAATAATGAATTAGCTCAGTCATCCAATAAACCAAAGCAGCAAAACAGTCTCTTTAGCTCTCTTATGACCATAATTGCCATCCTTCTCCAAATTAATGGCTTTTACCAAGCATCCAGAAGACCATTAGGGAATCTGTTTCAGATCTGCACAAGTGATAAGATTTTTAGGGGGAAAAAAAAAAATCAAACCCCTGGATCAAATGCAAGTATAACCTGCCCGGAAGCCCTGTGTTAATGACAAGGGGGGCTTACTTGCATTCCTCTAGAGGTTGGGGTTTTCATAACGAGACTCTGTGAAGAGAAGTGTTTAGGGCGCTGCTTGGCAGCGCCAGAGTTGCAGCTCTCCAGCCTCGACTGCTAAATTTCCAAGATGTCACTTCATATCCAAACATAAGCATGATGGCATCTCTTAACAAAACAGCATAAAAGAGTGATTAAGGAGAAAGGAGAAGCATTTATGTCTGCCTGTTGATGTTGACACTGAAATACATTTGTGAAATATTTCAAAATCTGGTCCAAACCTTCCTCAACAGAAGTTTCAACACATCCAACATCACCCCAATGAGATCCAATGCAGAACACTTACTCCATGTATAAGTTTCGAGAAGGTTCTTTAACAAAGTCAATCTGGTATACTGACATTTTCACAATTACCATCATATAAACTGGCTAAGGAACCATTTTATTATTTTTTAAATTCATCTCGTACTGCATTTATTCAACAAGGCCCTCGGCATTACAACTTGGTTCCCTGCATTCCCAGGATGCAAATAAACTGTCACCGTGATTTCTGATGGAAGTACTTGGAGCAATAGTACCACTGAATTTGGTCCTGTGTGCTCATTAGAAAGAAAAATGGCAATTGGATATTTTCCAGTTACTCACCTAGCCAGCTCTTAACCTTCATCACTTCACAGCTCCCTTCCCGCTTTGGCAAATGCAGTTGCTTGGCACAAATGAAACCCACTACTCATCTGGAACTGGTGCAAACAACACTTTCCATCACCCAAGTGAGGCCACGGGAAAGCTCCAGTCACTGTCTGCCCTGCACAAGTCACCGATGCTAAACATCACCAGCCACAAAAGCTACTTTTACACAGAAAGAAAGATACAAGACCACCACATATCATCATGGACAATAAAACCAGCAATGTTTGGTCAATCATGGGATGTAAACCCATCTCAGGGCTATGGATCAGTGTTGCATTACATAAATGATTCCTTATAGTAACATTTAAAGATGTGCTTTAATCCCAAAGCACTACTCAGGCTATTACTTTCTTATGAGTGACTTCATAAATGGTGATTACCACTAACCCGCTACAGTAAATAGGGAGAAACAGACAGTTTTTATTTTCCCACAGCAGAACTGTGGGAAAATACATGGCTGTTTTATGCTTTCTTAAGCAGTAATGATCCATTCTGAGATCTCTTACTGCCCTGACTCTGCCCCAGGCTTCAGTCATTGCCGGGGCAAGATAACTCAAAAGGCAGAGCTGGAGTTGAAGAAGAGATTTTAGACCAGTAAGTGACTTTAACTGAATGCAAACTACATCTTCCACCCTCCCACTCCCATTTACCCTTCTGGACCTGACATCAGGTATCTATTTTTCATTACGACATATCCATTCTCGCTTTGTTCATCACAGAAGCTAACGTGCAAGAAAAAAAAAAATTCCTCAATAAAGGGAGCCTGGCAACTGAACAGACACATGGAAGAGTATAGGGTCTGACCGTTCTTAGCAAATAATAGAAGTTTTTCTTTAACAAAGGCACTGCTGTCACAAAAGGATATTTTTAATATTGATAATTTCTTCATGCCCAAACTCCTCCATCAGCTGTGCTATTACAAAGACTTCAACCTGAAACAAGTACTCTGATAAAGGGCAAGTCATCATAAATCATAATAAGAGAAAACCAACTTCTTAGTGAAACCTTCTTTGAAAAGGAAAAAAACAAAAGCATCAGCAAGGCCAAGAACCTTGTTATTTCAGAATTATTTTTAACCAGTACAGAGGCATGCCAAGAGACACTGTCATAAAACTACCAGCTGGGTGCAAAAACCACTTTTAATATCTTAATTTTCTGTAAAACTGCTTGGCTGGCTTTATACTTGTCTGAGGTTCAATGAAGATTTTGTTTTAAAAGCGCTTATGCAGAAGTGTGAATCATCCTCTATTGGTACCAGTGTCATGCTTCTTTTTGCTTACTGTAAAAGGAGCCTCACGTCTAACGCACACTTTCTAAAGCACCTGAAAGGGCCAGGTACATTGCATTCAGGTGCTTGGATATTTTAACTTGGCCTCGAGTCACTCTGAATTTGGCCTGTTCATACACTTTCTAAATGAGCCAGGCTATGCTCAACCTGTTCCTAACGGAAGAAGTCTTACAAAGCTCTGAGTAACAGTTGTTTGGACTGCAAGAGCTGCAGACTGCATCAGAAAACATCACCCTTCATGGTAAAATGAAATGATCATCAATATTATGATCTCAGTATATTGGCTAAATGCAAGCAAATACTGAACTACAGCTACTGTAAAACAGATTTTTCATGCGCAAAACAAATCATGTGGACTTGCTTCTGAGAAACTGCTGTGAATACAAAATGCAACCAGGAGAAGCTGAGAAGGGTCATTTTCCTCTGTAATCTGCACCACAAGAGAAATTAAGGTCTCACTTGTGGGTTAGAAAGTCTGCGTTTTAGCAGCTTAAAATAATATGAAACTTCTTGCCAGAGTCTGTAGCCAGGCACTTTCAAAATGCCAGCCTTCCCTAATCACTTTGACATTTCCAGTCACTAAAGTGTATTGTATTGAGTAACGTGAAATCCATTTATATAGGAATCAGATGCAAGAAGCACTTTTGCATCCTATTGATGTAAAAATACTATTTGCACTCTTTCTGATATAGAAGCGATAATAAAAGAACATCTCTCGTAATTTGGCTTCTCCAGCTAAACAGAACCACTTACCTGTGGTGCTAAATGGATGGCAAAGGGTTTTGAAGGATTCTCCTACAGACCTGTTCGCAGCAGCTGGCTCGCGCTTGCTTGCTTTGTCAGCACCTTGTGCCCAGGAACACATTAATCCCAGTACCGATACAAGAGAAGCTGAGGCATAGCAACACTGATCAAGTAAAAGTGTCCCGGACACAATGGAGTGGACAATAGATCCCAACATGTTGCCTCCTGTAACAGGCAGGCTAGGTTTAAAAAGAGCTTAGGTGCTTAAATTCCTTTTAAAAACCTGAGCCTTACACATAAACGTAGTTATCTTTTCAACAAAGCACTCGAAATACATCAGCGGGACACTGCAAAACCTGGGTGCTAAACATGCCAGACAATGAGACACGAAATCAAAAACTCACTGGAGAGGTACATATTAACACTATTTTAGATCCACAACATAAAGCACTTGGTTTCTAAAACATATTAACCATAGCTGAAACAAAAAACACCTCTAAAGTCTTTAGAGTTGCAGGTGAACCACATGGCAGAAAATGTTGAAGGTTGAGATCTTCAGACTAAAAAAAAAAAAAAAAAAAAAAA